>JAQQSZ010011853.1:0-12149 GCA_028646595.1 Phalanger gymnotis | reverse complement strand
GGGTTGTGAGGTCTGGTACATTCCACAGCTCAGTAATTCAGCATGCTAGGGCACTCTCGGTGCCACTCCTGGTCTCCTCGGTCCACGGTCTGCGCGCGCTCTGGGCTCTGCTTGGCTCGGCTCAGCTCCGCTCCCCTCAGCTGGGGGCTGGGAGTTCCATTTGGGACAGACCTTACCCTGAGACCATCCAGGCTGTCCTGGTCTGGAGCCCTGCTTCCCTCTGCCACTTTGTGTGTTCTGCAGTTCTAGAATTGGTTCAGAGCCATTTTTTTATAGGTTTTTGGAGGGACTTGGTGGGGAGCTCATGGCAGTTACTGCTTTCCATTCGCCATCTTGGCTCCGCCCCCAACTATATTTCTTTTAAGAGGGAAGGAGGAGGAGAGGGAAGAAGAGAAAATTTGGAACCCAAAAACTTGTGGAACTGAGTGATATAAACTAAAAATAAAAAAAAAATAATTACAAAACTATCTTTCTTTTCTAAATAGAAAAAGGAATAAACACTCAGAAAAGTGCTTTGCACATATTTAGGATTTTAATAAATGCTTTTACAATACATTTGTCCTCTAATAATGGAATTTGCTCAGTTTCTCCATTCTTGAGTCTAGACAACCACATGGAAGTTTTTAGGGGTTTATTACTGGCCTTGTGTGACTTATCACAAGAGGTCTTGCATACTCCTATTGGCTATGGAGTGTGAGGAACAAGGAACTGATAACTCATTTAATTAACAAAAGGAAGTAGTCATTTCTCACCACTGACACCTTATTCTTTCTTTCCTATTTAGAATTATGCACGATTATTTTGAACTATGAATGCATGCTATGTGTCTTCTACTTCTAGAATTTTTTTCAAATATGTGAGGAAAAAATCCCTGTTACATACCTGATTCACATTGCTCATTGAATATTTCATCATATTCCATACTTTTTTTGAAAGAGGTTTACATTTTTACCTAAAGACAGGATGAGGATTCAGGAGTTTATCGAACAATGGAGTAACATGACATAGTGCTTTGACAGATCACTCTGACAGCTTTTTGAAGAGTTTGTAGAAGGAAAAGAATGGAGGCAAAGAGAACTAGTAGAAAGCTATTATTAGTATCTAGTTAAGTAAGAGATCGCAAGAGTTTACAGTGATAGCCATGTGAGTGGAGGAAAAGAGACAGATGCAAGAGCTTTTGAAATTAGAATTAAAAAAGACTTGGCAATTAATTGAATGTTGAAAGAGAAGGAAAAGGGAAAAACAGATTGTGTAGGACATGTCTGGACCAAGAACTAGAAAGAAATAGAAAGGGTAAACAGCCAAAATTGGTGCCCAGAAAGAAATAATGAGTCCCACTCTAATCCATTTTTCTAATACAAACCAAAATTTTGGTTATTTTATTTTATTGCAAATTACATGTAAAACAATTTTAACATTCATCTTTAAAAAAATGATTCCCTATTTATTTCCTTCACTCTCTTTTCTTACTACTCTCTTAGATGGTAAGCAATTTGATATAGATTATACATGTGCAGTCATGCAAAACATATTTCCATATTAGGCATGTTGTGAGAGTTAACACAGAAAAAAACTGAATAGAGAAAGTGAAAAATGGTGTGCTTCAATTTGTATTCAGACTTCATCAATTCTTTCTTTAAGATATCAAAGTTAATATACTGGTGTATCATACAAATAGAAAAACGGTAGTTTAATTGTTTCAGATTAATGTTCTCTCCTCACAATCACAAAGCAGCAAGCACCGAATCTGTAATGACTAATACTACAAGAAGAAAAGACAGGAATGCGTACACATAGTGTAAAGCCTTATGCAATAGTAACAGATACCTGTTAAATACCTGAAAGTCCCATCACTTTAACAACCCCATCTTCTTTAGTATAATCATTTCAAAATTTTTATGGATTTGTAATCTCATTAACATGGGTACCTTCTCTAACTATAGAGAGTGCATAGGGTCCTCGTAGTAACAGAATTCACTTTACTCAACAGGATTTGAGAACCAGTACTCATAAGAGGAATTTAATAAAAATTATCTGTTACATAGATTATGGGAGGATTATTAGATCTCTGATAATCATACAAATCCAATATGACTTAAAACCTGTCAGGTTCATGCATCATTGCAAGAAATTTCTAGATGAATATAAACATATAAATCTCTCAAAATTACTCATATTATGAAAATAGAATTCTTAACCATTATAGATAGCATAGCTGATAGAATATCAGAGATTTAATCTGAAAGATTTGAATTTGAATCTTACTTCAGACACTTTCTAGATGTGTGGTCTTGAATAAATCACTTAATCTTTTCCTCATCAGTTGTCTCATTTGTTATATGATGATTACAATAGTACCTAATTTGTAGGGTTATTATGAGGATCCAAGGAGACATTTAAGCAAAAGAACCACACAAAGTTTAAAGTGCTCTACAAATATTAACTATTACAGATATTAAAATTCCTCCTAAATCTTAATTCAGTCACTTTAGCAAAGAAAATGACAGTATATTAATAATCAATAACTTTCATAAACCCTGCCATGTCCTGTCATGTATTCACTTGAAGCAAATGGAAATAACCAAGGAGCGTTCCTCATATGTTGCAGAGGGAGAGAGAGAGAGAGAGAGAGAGAGAGAGAGAGAGAGAGAGAGAGAGAGTAAGAGAGAGATTAAAGAGAGACAGAGTTACTAAGCATTTCAAAATAAAAGAGAACTAACACAGAGAGGTTAACAAAACAGCTAATTATGTTCTGAGTTAACCCAATATGACTAGTGGAGATGTATGGTTGGGGCAGGGTGAAAGCTCAAAATTCTGTTAATAGCTGGAGTAAGTCTCTAGAATTCATTGTTTCAAGGCAAACAACTGAAATGCAAACTCCTAGCTTGAGTAACAGTTACACAGTTAAATGAAGACTGAAGAGCAATAATTGCTACTCTCTGGACTTCTGGGTGCATTATTTTAGGTCAACCCATCCTATACCTCTGCCTTGATTTACTAGAAGGATTACTATAAATGGGACTACTTGACTTCCTAATACGTCACTTTCTATTGGCACAGGCCCCACCTTTCTGTCACAAGCCAACCACAACAAGGAATACAACATAGGAAAATCCTGCATATGACAGGTTAATCTTATTTTTTTAAGTTCTTAACACTTCCATTAAAATATCAACTTCCAAAAAATTATGATTACTTTTAGTAATCCATGGAATTCAAATATGTAAATACCATAGTGAGAATTATTTTCCTCAAAGTAAGTAGATCTTGAAAAGAAATAGTGATTCAGTGTACTTGGTGAGAGTATTTAAGTTTAAAGACTTTCTCAGAATTGAATGTGGAAAAATAACTTAAGTTCTCTTGGCCTTAGTTTTTTTTTTTTATCTGTCACATGAGAAAGTTGACCTAGCAGAGATGGAAGAATAAGAATGACATGCTCTTCAATGTAAGATACGCTGAATTAAAAGTAATATAGTATATTATTGCTTATTTAATTTATAATTATTATCATCAGTTAATGAGTTTAAGTTTTATTTTGGATTGAAATTTCCCAGTGAAAGTTCAAAAAAAAAAAGAAATATAGATAAATGTTCACTGAATCTTGATTTTAGAAACACTATTTACCTATGTTTTTGCATTCACATTGTTTAAAATTTTCCTTTTTAGATAGGCTACAGGGAGAAGAAGAAGAATTAATAAATATTATCTAAAGACAGAAAAGGAATCTTCCCTAGGTTTAGTCTAAACTTGAAGCTAGAATTGATGAAACTATCTCCCCATTACTGGCTCAGCAGACATGGAGGTTTTGAGTTGTCAGCCTCTTTGCAGAGAGTGTGAAGATGCTCATCATTGATGTCTGTGCTTACCTGCAGGCTATTAACATAAAGCCAAGTAGAGAAAACTGCAGGACTCCAACTTCCCTCTGGCTAAGAGGTACACCCTGAAGATGTACACCTGTTCCCATCATCTCATCCTTTGGAGCACTGGCAGTGATCCACAGCTAGGAGAGAAAATCCTGCTTCCCTGAGCACTCAACTTCTAGGATATTAAGTGAAATTAACAGGAGGAGAAAACTTGAAAGGCCTCCTGCTCTCATTTGGTGCATTGGTAGAAATGATGAGCTGCCATATATGCAGAGGCAGGATTATGATAGAAGCCAAATAAAAAATTTGTATTCATAAGAAGACATCTTTTGAATTATAAGAAGGAAAGGGAAAAGAAATGTTATTGGTAAGCCAGTGGTCTCTAGACAGTTTTGGCCTGGGATATGTGGCTATATGTTTATAAAAGGAGAGCCTGTAATCATAGTGGGAAGATGCAATTTGCACGCATTATCTGGCATATAAGATGAGAGTGACTCCAGGTGTTAGTCATTACCCATGACTCCATGATAAGAAAAGTTGAAGGAAGGGATTTAGAAATAAACTCAGGGTGACATTGTACTGAAAGTTTAATAGATTAAGCTCCATTAGATTGAGGTCAAGGGCATCCTGAATTTGTGTATAAATGGGGAGGTGGTCTAAGGCCCTGCCAAACTGTTCTTCAATGGCAGAAGCACATCATAAAATAAGAATAAAATTAAAATTACTCAAAATATAATCATGTATAATGTCTCAAAATAAGATAAAACAATAAGAATAAATTCAGGGACATATATAATTCTTGGTATTAACTTCCATTGAACTTCAAAAGGATAAATAAATTAATAATTACACATTTATTAAGTGCTTACTATGTATCATGTACTATGATAAGTATAGTTAAGCATGTAATAAAAACAAAACAAGACAAACAAAAATTCTTGTAGAGGACCACAACTAAAAGATGAATCAGCAATATAGTGTTGTGAATTGCAATAGGGGAAGATTCAGAAAAGTTCATTACAAAAGATTAAGGATATGTAAAATAGATCCTGGGATAGGCAGGTGGTCCAGTGAACAAACAAGTAGACTTAGAACAGGTGAGACTCATCGTCATGAGTAAAAATTTGACTTCTTAGTCATAAAGCATATTCCTAAAAATCATACTTCTTGGTACAGCTTTATCATAGTGTGAAAGAAAATGAAAATAAAAGTAAAATGAAAAGCAAAAAAAAAAATGTCTATATCCTTAAGGAGCTAATGACATATTTGGGCAGAAGAGGCCAACATCCATGAAATAATTATCAAATAGTTCATACCGATATAGTATGTAATAAAGTACTTCATAGAGTGATGCTGACCAATAGGGTTTGAGCTAGCTTGGGTTACTTGAGCCAATCTATATACTTCATCTTATCATAGTTTTATTAGATAGTACATAATACATACCATCTTATTGCCACGAAAGAGACAATGGTGCTCCTGTAGGCCTAATATACAGGAAAGAACAAATTAGCAGTGTCATAATACTTAATTGGAGTTCATAACTGTTTTGCTGAGAACTACTAAACTGAGCTAGAGATTATTCAATCCAAATTGAATGTTCACAAATCTTCTCAAAGATTCCTGTAAGTAGTGTCTGCCCAGTACACTTAGAGTAACTATCAGCCTTATACTTCTTGCAGTACCCTACAACCACATTAGCACATGGAAAAAATATCGTCTGTATGCCAAGAGAACTCAGCACAGTCTGGCCGATTAATAAGAAGACCTGTATCTGAATGTCTCTACAGGCATCCTGGCATCATGTTAGTTCACTCCTATTTTTTTTTAATTTATTTATTTAATTAATTTAATGTATTTAGTTTTCAGCGTTGATTTTGACAAGAGTTTCAATTACAAATTTTCTCCCCATTTCTACTCTCCCACCAACTCCAACATGGCATGTATTCTGGTTGCCTAATTCCCCAGTCAGCCCTCCCTTCTGTCACCCCACTACCCTCCCATCCCCTTTTCCTTTACTTTCTTGTAGGGCAAGATAAATTGCTATGCCCCATTGCCTGTGTATCTTATTTCCTAGTTGCATGCATTTTTTTTTTTGTTTTTGAACATCTGTTTTTAAAACTTGGAGTTCCAAATTCTCTCACCTCTTCCCTCCCCACCCACCCTCCCTAAGAAGGCAAGCAATTCAACATAGGCCACATATGTATCATTATGCAAAAACCTTCCACAATACTCATGTTGTGAAAGACTAACTAAATTTTGCTCCTTCCTAACCTATCCACCTTTATCGAATTTTCTCCCTTGACCCTGTCCCTTTTCGAAAGTCTTTGTTGTTGATTACCTCCTCCCCCTATCTGCCCTCCCTTCTATCATCCCTGTCCCTTTTTATCTTCTTCCTCCTTCTTTCCTGTGGGGTAAGACACCCAATTGAGTGTATGGTATTCTCTCCTCAGGTCAAATCTGATGAGAGCAAGATTCACTCATTCCCCCTCACCAGCCCCCTCTTCCCTTCCTACACAACTGCTTTTCCTTGGCACTTTTATGAAAGATAATTTATCCCATTCTATCTCTCCCTTTCTCCCTCTCTCAATATATTCCTCTCTCATCCTTTAATTTGATTTTATTTTTTTAGATATCATCCCTTCATATTCAACTCACCCTGTGCCATATATATATATATATATATATATATATGTACACACACACATATATATACATACACAAACATATATAATACATATATACATACATACATACATATATCTGTATATATCTATATATCTATATCTATATCTATCTATCTAACTATATATCTATATATATCTATATCTATATCTATATCTATATATCTATATCTATATCTATCTATCTATATATCTATATCTATCTATCTATCTATCTATCTATCTATCTATCTATCTATCTATATATATATATATATATATATATATATATATTCCCTTCAGCTACCCTAATACAGAGGTTTCATGAATCATGCACAGTATCTTTCCATGTAGGAATGTAAACAAAACAGTTCAACTTTAGTAAGTCCCTTGCAATTTCTTTTTCTTGATTACCTTTTCATGCTTCTCTTGATTCTTGTGTTTGAAAGTAAAACTTTCTATTCAGCTCTGGTCTTTTCACTGAGAAAGCTTGAAAGTCCTCTATTTTTTTGAAAGTCTATATTTTGCCTTTGGAGCATGATACTCAGTTTTGCTGGGTAGGTCATTCTTCCTTTTAATCCTAGCTCCATTGACCTCCAAAATATCATTTGCCAAGTCCTTCAATCCCTTAACATAGAAGCTGATAGATCTTGTGTTATTCTGATTGTGTTTCCATGATATGCAAATTGTTTCTTTCTGCCTGCTTGCAGTATTTTCTGCTTGATCTGGGAGGTCTGGAATTTGGTGACAATATTCCTAGGAGTTTTCTTTTTGAGATCTTTTTGAGGAGGTGATCAGTGGATTTTTTCAATATGTATCTTACCCTCTGGCTCTAGAATATCAGGACAATTCTCCTTGGTAATTTCTTGAAAGAAGATATCTAGCCTCTTTTTTTATCATGACCTTCAGGTAGTCCAATAATTTTAAAATATATCTCCTGGATCTATTTTCTAGGACAGTGTTTTTTCCAATGAGATAATTCACATTGTCTTCCACTTTTTCATTCCTTTTGTTCTGTTTTATAATTTCTTGGTTTCTTGTCAAGTTACTAGCTTCCACTTGCTCCAATCTAATATTTAAGGTAGTATTTTCTTCAGTGGTCTTTTGGACCTCCTTTTCCATTTGACTAATTCTGCCTTTCTAGGCATGATTCTCCTCATTGCCTTTTTGGAACTCTTTTGCCATTTGAGTCAGTCTATTTTTAAGGTTTTGTTTTCTCCAGTTTTTTTTCATTATTTTTTGGGTCTCCTTTAGCAAGTCATTGACTTGTTTTTCATGGTTTTCTCTCATCCTTCTCATTTATCTTCTCAATTTTTCTTCTACTTCTCTCACTTGGTTTTCCAAATCCTTTTTGAGCTCTTCCATGGCCTGATACCAGTTCATGTTTTTCTTGGAGGCTTTTGATATAGGCTATTTGACTTTGTTGACTTCTTCTGTCTTTGTTTTGGTCTTCTTTGTCACCAAAGAAAGATTTGAGACTGAATCTCAGTCCATTTTCACTGCCTGGCTGTGTTCCCGCCAACTTACTTGACCCCTGAATTTTTCATGTGGGTATGACTGCTTGTAGAGTACAGAGTACTTTGTTCCAAGCTTGAGGGGATATGCTGTTGTTTTCAGAGCTATTTCTATACAGCCAGCTCTGCCACACCAGCACTTCTCCTTCCCCAAGAACCCCCAACCTGGACTTGACTTAGATCTTCAGCAGGCTCTGCATTCCTGCTCTGATCTGCCACTTAATTTCCCCCACCAGGTGGGTCTGGGTCCAGAAGCAACTGCAGCTGTCGTTCTGTGGCTGCCCCACCTCTGCCTCCCCTGGGGTTGTGGCCAGACATCAAACTCCCTGTCCCCAGCAGCTTTTCCCACTAACCTTCTCTGTTGCCTTTGGTGTTTGTGGGTTGAGACGCCTTGTAACTGCCACAGTTCACTGATTCAGGGCGCTAGGGTATGATCTGTCTGACTCCTGGTCCGGTTGGTCCGCACCACCCATGCTGGGCTCTGCTCTGCTCTGCTCCGCTCCCAGCTCTGTTCAGGATAGGCCTTACCCAGAGACCATCCAGGATGTCCTGGGCTAGAGCCCTGCTTCCCTCTGCTGTTTTGTGGATTCTGCAGTTCTAGAATTGGTTCAGAGCCACTTTTTATAGGTTTTTGGAGGGACTTGGTGGAGACCTCATGCTAGTCCCTGCTTTCCAGCCACCATCTTGGCTCTGCCCCTCTTGACCATATTTCTAAGAGATATTTTATGAGACTGGATTCATTAACCTCTATAAAGTAAGGCCCAGAGCTTTGTACATTTACTTTCCACTGTCTAATAAGAGTTTTTATCTTATAAAAATTGCTTTCTTCAGTATGTATTGGTGTAATCTTTGCAAAGGATCAAGTCTCTTTGTGGAGAGTTGACCTGGATCTTAGTGAATCCAGAAGTTATGTTCAAAAATACATATGCATATTCAAGGGCAGCATCAGAAAATTAGCACAAAAATAAAAGCATATAAAACACAAGAAAAGACCCACAAAGTAGGACAACATGAAGGTCATTTCATGTAGTGGAAATATAGCTTCATTTGTAATCATAGGACTAATCTTGTATCTGTTACTTAGTACCTAGGTTGGTTGGTTGGTTGGTTGGTTGGTTGTTCTTGAAAAGGACTAAAATGACCCCACTCTGCTTGAATCAAGATTCAATGTGTCCAACTGTGACTGATCAGGCCAATATGAGCTCAGAATGCTCTACCACAGGTAAGGCACAAATAGTCCAGGTGATCATTTTGGGTGGATACTTCAAACTTGAGCATCCCACATTTCTTTTGAGCTATTTCAATTATGCTCATAGAGCACAGCAACTTCTCTGATGTGGGCACACCATACTGACCAGTTCTGTGCCAATGTCTCCCTTGCCACACAATCAATTCCAAAGTTCTCGAGAGAAACTTTGAGACTGTCCTTGTATTGCTTCTTCTGACCACCATGTGAATGCTTGCTCTGTGTGAGTTCTTCAAAAAATAGTGTGTTTGGCAAACATACATTCAAGCAACATGGCCACCCCATCAGAGTTGTGCTCTCTGAAGCAGAGGTTGAATGCTTGGCAGTTTAGTGCAAATAAGGAGCTCAATGCCTGGTACCTTATCCTGCCAGATGATCCTCAGAATCTTCCTAAGACAATTCAAATGGAAGTGATTCAGTTTCTTGGCATGGAACTGGTACACTGTCCGGGTCAGCACCACAGCTCTGTAGACCTTCAGTTTGGTAATAAGTCTAATACCTCTTCTCTCCAATACTTCAGAGGCTCCCAAACACTGACCTGTCTCTGGCAATGCATGTGTCAACTTCATTATCAATTCATACATCCCTGGAAAGTACACTACCAAGGCAAGTGAACTTATCCATGGCATTCAACACTTCTCCATTTGCTATAACTGATGTTTCCACATATGGATAGTGTGATGGTGGCTGATGGAGCACCCGTGTTTTCTTGGTGTTAATTGTTAGGCCAAAATTAGCACAAGCAGAAGAGAATTGATCCATACTTTTTGCATCTCAGCTCCAGAGGCTGCATTAAGTGCACCATCGTCAGCAAACATAAAATGTTGTACCAACACTCCTTCCATTTTGGTCTTGTCTTGTAGCCTTTTCAAGTTAAAGAATTTACCGTCAGTGTGGTAGCTGACCTTGATGCCATGTTTATCCTCAGTGAAAGCATTTGATAACATGACTGACAACATCATGCTAAAAATCATGGGAGCAAGCACACAGCCTTGTTTCACTTCATTGGTGACTGGAAAAGCACAAGAGCATCCCGTCATGAAACTGACGTACAATACTGATGAATTTCTCCAGGCAACCTGATTTTGACATAATTTTCCATAAGGCCTCACTAATAATAGTATCACAAGCCTAGTTAGATATACAAATGTTGTATACAGAGCATTGTTTTACTCCTGGCATTTCTCCTGGATTTGTTAGACAGCAAATACTGTATAGACTGTTCTTTGGCCTTTTCTGAAGCCACACTGGCTCTCAGGGAGGTGACCATCTTCCACATCTTCCAAGTGAAGGATCAACCTATTAAGGAGGACTCTGGCTAGAATCTTGCTAGCAATGACTAACAGAGAGACCTGCCTGTGATTGTCCTAGGCCAATATGTTTCCTTTATCTTTATAGAAATGGACAATGGAGTCATCTTTGAATTCCTGGGGGATAATCACCTCTTACCATATAACCTGGAAAATTTCAGTCATCTTTTGTAGGATCAATGGACCCACAACCTTGTAAATCTCTGCTAGAATAGAATCAGTACCAGGTGCTTTGCCACATGAAAAGAGCCAAATAGCATTCAAAACCTCTTCTTCAGTTGTAGCTTCAGCTAGGGAGGGATTGACTTCAACCTTAGTTAAATAGTCAAAGGCGTCACCATTGATTGATGATGATCTGTTGAGAACACTATGGAAGTATTCAGCCTGTCTCTCCTGGATCATGTCCTTATCACTAATCAATGTGTCTCTGTCAGCACTGAATAGCTGAGACACACCATTGTTCTTTGGCTCATAAATTGCCTTCAGGGCATCATAAAAGTGCTTTGGATTATTACTATGAGCATAAAACTGAATTTCATCTGCCTTTATACTGGTCCAAGAATCCTGCATCTCTGTACTTTACTTTTAATGGAATTAAAGGCTGCCTTTTTAGAAATGGATAAGCTATCCTGTTGGTAATCTCTGTGGACTTCCCATATTTCATTTAACAGTTTCTGAATTTCCCCATCATTTTCATCAAACCAGTCTTGGTGTTCATGAGTATTATGACCCAGATGAGCAAATACAATGCTATATGCCAAATCCCTGAAAGCTGCCCACTCCTTTTCTGTTGCACTGTTGCCAACAGTGTGCTGGCTCAATTTTCCCTTCAAGTTAGCAACAAACTGTTCCAGCTCAGAGAAGAGCTCTAATTTGTTTACATTAATTCTTTTGGTGAGCATTTTGCCTCGGGGGCACTGCTTTTTCTGAATGTGAATATTTAGCTTGGAAGGATAAGTCTATGATCAGTCCGGCACTCTGTACCACACATTGCCTTCATTACCCTCACATCCTATCTAGCTCTTCTCTTTACAATCACATAGTCTATTAAACACCAATGTGTGCTGTGAGGGTGAATCCATGAAGTTTTATTGCTTTTAGGTAAATGGAAGACAGTGTGGGTGATAAGAAGGTCATGAGATGCACAAAGCTTCAGTAGTAAGTGACCATTGCTGTTGCTGATTTCAACTCCATTACTCCCTAGTACTCCCTGCCAAGGCTGGTGGTCTGAGACTACTCTAGCATTAAAGTGACCCCAAATTATAAGCTTGTCTTCTTTTGGCACATTGATGATAAGTGTCTCCAGGTGTTCATACAATTTTTCTTTGACCTCATCAGGATTCATCATGGTGGGAGCATAGGCACTGATGATGGTGGCATAACATTTTCCAACAAGTGACAATCACATTGTCATGAGCCTGTCATTCACTTCTTTTGGCAGGCATACAAGTTTGTTGACTAGATTACTTTGATGGCAAAACCTACACAAGCTTATATATATATATATATATATATATATATATATATATATATATATATATATATATATATAT
>JAQQSZ010011852.1:0-12149 GCA_028646595.1 Phalanger gymnotis | reverse complement strand
TTCTCAAGCCCCGCCTCAATGACCAGAGACCATTGGTTCCCCAGCTGGCCCCTCCTAAGTCACCAATCCACACCCACACAGGTTTCACACCTGACAGGGCCCTGGGCCTGGGGCTTAGCACTTAACAGCTGAAAGTACTTCCACTCAAAAGAAACAAAAGCCATGCTAATGAGACAATTTTGCTTAACAACACAACTATGTATGTATTGCTATGGACAGACAGAAGCCCTGTCTGCTAATTTTTGTTTTTTGGTCTGTTTATATAATTTCTGTTTGTGTTTTCTCTGAAGTTCAGGGTGCTGGCTTTTTCCCGTGAACTAAGTGAATGATATGTGTGTTTAATTAAAGTGAGATTGTAAACCCCTTAAAGTTGCTTTCCTCAGAAAAGCAGATCAAAGAACCTGTGCTAGCAGCCCTCCCATGTGCTGGTGTTGTTGGTCTTACACTTCCATGGCAGCTGCAAGCAACATTGTTGCTACAACTCTGTCTGTAATCTCCTCTATCTCATGAATTCAAATCATCATCTTCAGATAATAATTGCAGATCCTTTTCCAAATCTATCTATTCAATCCTAACCTTCCTTTCTAGCTTCAGTCCCATATCAGCAACTACCTGTTGTATATCTCCAACTGCATATTCCATAGGCATCTCAAACTCAATACATCTAAATCATAACTCTTTGTCTTCCTCTTAAACCTACTTCTCCTCCATACCTTCCCATCTATGTTGTGGGCATCTCAATACTTCTAGTCATCCAAATTTGCAACTTTGGCATCACACTTGACCTTCCTCCTCCTTGTTCACCTCTTATATTTAATTAGTCACCAAGATCTGTTGATTCTATCTCTACATCTCATGCCCCTTTCTCTACTCACATGGCCAGTGTGGGACCCTCATCACCTTTTGTCTAGACTATTGAAACAGCTTCCTATCTCGGTATTCCAGCTTCTGTTCTTTAGGGAACCACCCAGCTCTGATATTCTCTGTTCAAAATACCTCCCAGATCCAACATTTTCTTTTCTATGCTCCCTTCCAGATTTAATATTGTGCCCTACATTTTAAAGGCACATCTAGCTTATCAATTCTATAATTTGTGAAAAAGTTTGCCACTGTCTCTTCTCTTGAATAAAAATCAGACAGGAATCTCTAGCAACCAAGTAGACCTTGCCTGACCCTAGTCTTTTGCATCAAAGACAAAGCAAGTAATTTTGAGGCCCAGAATTAATTTTGATGGCACTGGACAAAAGGCATTACTTACCCAAGACACTATATAGGTGAACCCAGCACAATGTTCCCCTGCTTAATGGATTCTGGCAATAACATCATCAATACACGATGACCAAGCCTTGAAGAGTGCCAAGAACCTCCTACAGCAATGTTATTAGGCCCATAGCCCGAGACACATTCTGGATGGACTGCTGACAAGCATCTGAAGTAGGTGCCACCCAGACTGGTGCAACAGTCACCTAATTAGTTTCTCTGCCTCAAGTGTTTCTTCTCCCAAATCCAATCTCTACCCAGCTTCCGAAGAGCTATTCCTAAGGTACAGCTCTGACCATCTCATTTTGCTGCTCAGTAAGCTCTAGTGACTTCTTCTTCTCTCTAGGATCAAATAAAAATTCCTCAGTTTCCTCAGCTGTGAAATGGGTATAATAACAGCACCTACCTCACAGAGTTGTTATGAGGAACAAATGAAATAGCATGTGTAAAGCACTTAGCACACAGTGCCTGGCACACGGTAGACAATTAACTCTCTTTTCTCTTCCTTTATTCCTTCTTTCTTTTGTTCTTTTCTTCATTCTTTCCTTCCTTCCTTCTCCTGTTCGTGACTGAAAACCCCTTACAATATGACAGGCCGATGACCTCTCACTCTTTGTCACATACGCCTCAGTTCAAATACACCGTTCTTCTTGCTGTTCCCCATCTCCCATCTCTGTGCCTTTTCATAGGTTGTCCCTGGTTAATGGAATACCTTCCCTCCTCACATCTTCATCCTAGAGCCCCTCATGTCCTTCAAGGCTCACTTGAAGCGCCCCTGCCTGCGTGAAGCCTGTCCTGATCCCATCGGCCGTCAATGCCTCTCCCCGTCCCAGAATGTCCTTGGATTTCTTCTGAAGCATTTTTGATATGCTTCTATGTGTACATGTTGTCTCCTTTGATAGACTATAACTTTCATGATGACAGGGATTGTTTCTTTGGGGGTTTTGCAGCCTCACTGCTGAGCACAGTGTCTTGTCAACTGCTTGTCTAATGACTGATGGATTAACCCCCTTGAGTAGCATCTTCTTGCTTCCCATATGTACATAAACATTGCTCCCATGGAACTAACTGTCCCTATAAATTAGGTTTCATGGCAACAATGAGCAGCATCAGGTGTGATATGGCAGGAATACACTCCTATCGATGTGCACGATCACAAATTTACTTTCAAAATATAGAACATGGACCCACGTCTGTATCAAGTACACGTGTCCTGATTGGAGGCTTTAGAAGTGATCTGGCTCCTTGAACCAGGTGGTTAAAACACAAACACCAACGAGTTCATGGGTTTAATCACCAAATGCATCACACCTAGCTTGGTTCCATTCTCTGGTCCCAGTCTGAAGCCCTATCCCTGTATGATCATCTCACTATTAGGGACAGGGAGGGTCTGAGCTCTGGTTCCCTTTGCCAGTTTTGAGCCAGCTCTTTGGCCATCTTATCCTACTACACGCTTCTGGCAAAGCCTATGGTTTAATTTTGGATAGTCTGAACCTTCACCTGCCTGAGGTGGGCTTTGATTCTTTGAAATGCCAGAGTAAACTGAAATCCTTGAACTTTTGTGGAAATCATTGGAAAATGCAAATTTCCCTATATCATTTGAAATTTTTTTATTAAGCTTTGATTTCCTCCCATCTTAGGCTTCTGTAAATCAGGCCATTTTAGGGGAGGTAACACCTAGGAATTGGCCTCCAAAGACCAGAAAGCCTAAGTACAAAGATTTTAAAGAACCCAGCCTAGAAAAGCTGGGTGAGTGACTCACTCTTTCCAGGCTTACAGATCAAAGTGGGACAGGTGCCCTCCAGAAGGAGATGAAGATATCACAAGCAGACAGGGCTAGAGCCCAGGTGGGAATTTCCTTGTAGTGGGGGAAGGGAAAGGAAAGCATGTCAGGCTGCAAAATACAGACAGCCAAGGCCACCAGTCTGGACCCCCAAAGGTCTAGTTCCTAGTTCTCTTATGCCAAGCAATCCCGATCTCTCTCAAGGAACCGAGCCACGTGGATGTCACTGCAAGTCACAAAAGAAACATCCCGGGAAATAATTGAGGGTTTGTAGCTCCTTCTGCTGTTATTTGAAGTCCTAAATGAAATCCTTTCAAAAGTAAAAAGCAAGGAGGAATACTGACACATTAAAGGCCTAAGGAGGTCCCCATTACACCTTCCTTTACAGCTGGTATTTTTTAAGAACGCTTGAGTTTCCCATGAGTAGATATGAATCAAAAGAATCCCCAAGTTCCTGAGGGACCAAGAATGCAAGAAAGATGCATTGCATAATGGGGTTAAGCTAGCCATAGATTTTAATATATACATATACACACATATATGTGTACCCATATGTATGCATATGGGTATATATGTATGTATGTATACACATGTATGTATATACACAGATGTGTAACCAAATATACAGAGTAATATGGTACAGTAGAAAGGGCACTGAGATCTGGGAGCAAACCCTGCTTATGTCGCTGGCTACCTGTATGACCTCTCTGGGCCTCAGTTTCCACCTCTGCAAAATGAGTGTTAGACAATGGCCACTAGGGTGCCCTCAAGCTCTAGATCTCAACTACTATGCTTGTATGTGTGACTGGGCAAGTCCTGCCCCCTCCCAGGGCCTCTGTAAAATGAGGGAGGGTTAGACTTGAGAGCCTCTGAGAACTTCTCCAGTTCTAGCTCTATGAGTGACCAGAAAAAGAGTGGGTTAGTTACAGAGAAAGAGGAAGAGATCATAGATGCACAACCTGAGTGCTGCAGTGGCATCCATAGTGTATTAAAGGTCCAAGAATAAGGAATCAAGCCCTTTAGGAGGATGGTCAATAGATGACTTATGGAAAGGCATGGGCATGAATCACATATGGTAAGAAGGTATGGGTGGGTTATAATATGCACTGGTAGAAGCATATTAATGAAAGCATATTGAAGTATGGGTTGAGATTATGTGTGAGTATGTATTTGTAAATATACATATATACATACATACCCAGATATACATATATATGACATGTATAATATATGTTATATATATATGTGTGTATATCTGTCATCCAAGGCCCAAGTGAGCTAAGTGTTAATAAATTAATCAAAACTGAATAAGTGGGTGGATGGGTGGATAGATGCATAACCAATTATTTATTAAGCACTTATGTGCCATGGACTGTACTGAGTACCTGGGGCAAAAATACAAAGTGATACAGTCAGTGCTCTCAAGTAGCTCACACTCTAATGGGGAAAGAGAACACATAAAAGAATTCAGATGTAGGGCAGGTGGAAGGGACCAAAAGCCTTAAAGGTACAGTAGTAAAGATAACCTCGCCCAGGAAGTGTGAAGAAGAAAATTATCTACTAAGGCATGAAGAAGATGCCATCTGCATTGCCGGGGGGAGTATTGACACTGAGATAACGGAGGATCATTGGATCACGAGGATAAGGGTCTGACATGTTCAGGTAAACAGAGAAGCTGGGAAACTCAAGTTTCTTCTGTGGGCTGGGAAAACAAGATGAATATGGCCCAGTCCTTGACTTCATAGAGTTGATAGGACCATAATAATTAGAGCCAGATGGAATCTTTGAGATTATCTCACCCAAACTCCTCATTTTATAGATGATAAAACTCCCCAAAGCCATACAAGTGATGAGACAGGGAGACAGGACTCACTTTTAAAGCTAGCTTGAGTTGCCTCATATTTTAAGGTATGAAGGGACCTGGTTAGAGGGATACGCTCAGAGAGCCAAGTGGCAAGGCAAGGTGCAGAAGATGTCTGCAAATCGAGTAGGCAAAAAGAAAATTTGTGGCTTTTCCATTATGTAATTCTAACTAAAAATGTGCATTTCTGATTGTGGATTGACTTCTGTTGGAGTTGCAAGTGGCAAGCATTTTCTGGCTGCCAACTGAAGGAAACTGTAAGTGGTTTGGGCTTGTGAAGAGGACCAGAGATTGACTTTGGAGAGGAGGAATTTCGGAGAATTTGAGGAAAACATAAAGGACAACATTCTCCAGGTCCAGATTTTACTGCTAGCTTTTGTGAGAAAAGATGAGAGGCTGAAGGAGAAGGAGGAAGGTTGAGGAGGATTTTTTAAAATATATCTCCCATTCACTTGTCCATGATGATGTTACAATACAAGCTCCTTGATGGCAAGGACTAGTTTATTTTTGTCTTGGTATCCCCAGTATCTAGCACAGAGTCAGACATAGGGTGGGAACTTAACAAATTGATTGGCCACCAGAGATGCCACTCAAGAAATTCCAAATGAGTTGAACAGATTTTGTAGCAAGAGTGATCAGCTTGTCTTGGTTCATCTCCATGGTCTCACTCAGTGCTTCTGACCAAGGGATGATAAGTGTGATATGGTGGGTCATGGTTATAGATGCAGTCTATGACTAGGAAGCAGACCTGGACTCTTCTTGGCAAAGATGATTCAACAGCATCCTCCAAGTAATGAGTTGGTAGGGCTGATATTTTCAATTATGAATGACTGACATAATAAAAAGCCCTCCCCATAAAACGCTGAAATTAAAGTCCCATGCCCTACTCTATAAGGTCACTGTGTGTCCATGTGGGGGTGGGTTGGGGAAGGTCACTAAGCTCTTTCCTGCGCTCTCCAACAATAAATAGTTCTTACACCATGCTCTCCAAATCACAGAGCTAGACAAGAGTCAAAAAGTCTAGTCTCCTGTAGTGTTTCTAGTCTTCCCCTCAAGTATTTACATGCCCTTACTATGGAGTAGGATCATCATATTTAAAACAGGAAGAAAACTGAGCAACTATCCCATCCAACCCATTCATTTTTACAGAGAGGAAAGCTGAGTCACAGAGAAGAGACTGGACTTTTAAGAGGCAACATAAAAGCTGTATGGTTTTGCAGGGACCTTTAAGGAAATATGACCACCTCCTCCAACAGCAGCTGAGATTGGTGTGAGCTGACTAACTGGCTGGCACCTGCCCCTGTTGGTAATGTGGTCCATCTGCTTTCCATTCAACAGAACTCAATTGCATTCAGTACTGAAAGGCATCACTCCAGCTCAGCAAATTTGCAGAGTGTCCTACCATAGCAAGATACAGGATTGATTTGCCCATGGAAATGTGCATGGGTTCAGGACCTGCTGTTGTCCTAGGAAATGGACATAATTTTGAAACAAATATCTGTTTGCCTCAATCTTCTATATGTTAGACTAAGGATGAGATCTGTAACTTCATTGATATATGGGAAACCGACCCCTGCAACCTCTTCTATAGTCTTAAAGAGCTGCCTAGAGCAGAGGTGTTAAATTCACAGCCCACAGGTCATCAAGTGGCCCATAAAGTCCCCAAGTGCAGTCTGCACCAGATTAAAATGAAATTGGGAAACGTTTAATGAAATAAATAAAAATACAACACAACATAGATGATGTTAATTTGCGGTTTCCTAAGTCAACATGTCACACAGGGATCAGTTTCTGCCCGAGTCTGACATTGCTGGCCTGGAGGAGTGAGAAGTTAAGTGACTTTGGCCAGGGTCATATAGCCAGTATTTGTGTGAAATGAGGCTTCAGCCCATACCTTCCTGCTCCTGAGAACAGGGTTCTATCCCCTACAATCCGCTATCCACTAAGGATATTTCCCTCTGTATGAGAGAAATGAAATCGTAATCATTAAAGTAAGTGGGGGAGGGAGATTAAATTAAAATAAATGGGGGGATTTATTGCATACAGCATTCTTCAGATGTGGTGAAAAGTTAAGAGCCAGAAGACAAGAGAGCTGTCTTCAAGTATTTTCACATCTGTTATGGAGACAGGGGAATTAGACTTCCCTTGGCCCTGAGGGCAGAAATAGAAGCAACTGGACAGGTGAAGGCTTAATATAAGTGTAATGGGATATCCATTTGGACTACAGCAAAGCTGAAGGTCTAACAGAGACATGGATATGAAAAGGGGAAGCCCTTTCAGATGTGAAGGAAACATTACAAACCTTGGAAGGACCTGAGATTTGAGTAGTTCAACTATACATGAAAAAGACAGCAATGATTTGTTCCAGGGCATCACTTTGTCCTCATCCACTCATCTACATAATCCTCTAACATAAATCTGGAAATTGTAACTGGCTGGTCACCTTTATAAATAAAGATGTTGTCCTTCACAGATAGAGAAACATACTGAAACCAGGAAGAACCGTTGAACAGCAGAGGCTAGAATTCACACCTCCTACCTAGAAGTTCCAGAGAGTCAAAGAGGAGAGGCTTTTGCCCATGGGTGCACTGATATCAAAAGTGTGCTGATTTCTGAGGTATAAATGCTCGCACTGAAATTTTAACAATTAGCTCTCACAAGGCAGTTCAAGACAGCTCCAGCACAACCCTGCTTTTGTCCATCCTAAGCTAAAGGTCATTGCCCTTGTTGAAAGAGCATTCTAGTTGAAAAGAGTACAGAGACACCTAGATGATTGAGCGGCTGGAAGTGGCGAGGATCAAAGGGAGAGTCCAGGAAAAGCACTAAGTCCTGTGAAGAATTCAACAGCCCGTGAAGATACTCTGCCCTGTGAGGACTCAACTCACACTAGCATTCAAGTGAGTCAACCACCATTAAAGCCATATTCTGCAGCATACTTCATGAAGACTTCTGAGAAAGAAAGGACATCAAGGTCCTGCTATTCCAGAGTTGTAAGTTATGTCATATATGTTCTTTGCCATATATGTTCTTTACATGCATGCCTCACTACCATTTTATTATAAGTTTGTGACCACTCTACTACCAAAACACTCCACGTGAATTTGTGGGGAGTAACACTGCTTTTGCAAGGAATTATTTGTAATTACTGTTCTTGCTATGCCATTTGAGTAAATTTCTTTTCCAAAAGCTAATTTGATCTACTGGCTGATTGATAAGGTGAAGTACACTGATGGGGGGCTCATGACATATATAATTACAAGTAGTCACCCACAAGTTTACCCCTAGTACTGGAGGAAGAAATTGCCCCTCTGAGGACCCAACTTGCCATTGAGAGTTGAGGTAGGGGCAGACTTTTAAGAGCTTATTTGTTGTAAATAAAGGCTTTTACTCCTATTAAGAGCATATCAAAGACCTTCTCAGTCATGAAGAAAAAGCTATTTGGGGCTAGTTGGCCAATCTGGAACTCTTACCATAGCTCCATATGTTTAGATGACCACTTCCTTCATCTATGCACAAGGTCAGCCTTAGCTCTTGCTGTCATGTTCTAGAGCTGAAACCAATCAAGAAAGCAACTATTAAGTGCCTGGTATGTGTCAGGTACTATGCTCAGTGTTAGAGATACAAAGACAAAAGTGAAATAGTTCCTTCCATCAAGAAACTTAAATTTTATAGAGCAAAGGGACCTTTGGGATCATCTAGTCCAACCTCCTCATTTTGCTGATGAGGAAGAGAGGAAAGGACTTTTCCATGGTCCTACAGCTAGTAAATGGCAAAGCCAGGATTTGAACCAGGTTCTCTAACTCCAAATCCACAGCACTTTTTCCCCAGTGCCACCCCAAGCTATTGTTCCAAATAAACACAGACTGAGTCAGTTCCTTCATCAACACCCCTCTCAAATCTAATAAAAAAATGTAATGGAAAAAATCAGCAGACATGCATGATAAAATATCTGTTTCAATAAGTACTTCACTTTTGATAATTGCATCCAGTGGTAGTCTGGAAAAACTGAGTTTTTAGATACAGTTTTCCTTGTGACCGTGCTGCCCTCACTCTAGATGTACCCTCTTCTCTTTCCTGGAGCCACCGCTCTATCCTTTTTTGGCTCTATCCTTATCACTCTTTCTAGAAAATTCTATGCACTATGGGAGGCAGGACTTGCCAGCCATTTGGGGAGCCTTCTAATTGCGACATGAGAGGTGGAAATCCATTCAGAAATGCCTGAGTTGCCCTTCATCCTCACCCACAGCCCTGTGCTAAGCCATCCTGAATGAGACTGGATCCAAGTGCTCCTCTCCTAAATCAGAAGATATAAGGAAGGACCACGAAAACCTCAGCAATCTTCTGGTCATTGACTCTCTTGTCCCCCTTGCCATCACCTGAAGGTCATCGCACAGTGAATCCAAGTGGCTCCTTTGCATGGAACTCCTTTTTGCTCTCCTGCCCTGCCACCCTAGTATGTCTACTCCAGGAATCTGAAGCTAGACCTTAGCCTTCTCTTGTATATGCTTTAAAATGTACCTTCCATAACAGTTTCTTGCCTTTAGCCTGACTGCCTGGTCTGACTCTCTTATATAGACTTCCCAAGTTAACGGAAGGCCTGTGTGCTCAGCCATTCTTGGCATTATCACAATGAACAGCTGACAACCAGTTACATTCACTTTCCAGCTGCTGGAAGATAGTATGATTCCTCACCCTTCCCTCACTTAACACCTGTCCGCAAAGTGGGTGCCAATAAGTTGTGTTAGTAGCTGCAAGGCACCTCAGAGGCCATCTCGTCCAACCTGATTATTTTACAGAGAAGGAAACTGAGGACGGGGGGTGGGGAGAAGGGACTTGCCTAGGGTGACACAGCTACTAAGTCTCAGAGGTGAGATTTGAACCCAGGTCTTCCTGGCTCCAAGTCCAGTCCTCTATCCACTTGAAGATGTAGCCATCTACACTTGTTCTCTCAACTTGCCTCCTGCAATTTGGATAGAGAAATAGAAGAATCTTTCCCATCTTCCCACTGATGGTCACTTCCACCCTTTTTAAGGGGTTAGGGCTAGGTTCCTAAAACTCATAGTGATGGGTAACTCACTGCCATCCTCTTTTCAGGAATCTTCATATGTCTCTTATCTCTAGGATTATGGTTGAGTCACATCTTCAATTTATACTGGGTCTGTGTATTCATTTCTGAGCCAAGAATTTCCCTTATAGTCCATATTTTCCCCATTGAAACACACACACACTCTCTCTCTCACTCTCTCTCTCAGCACATGCATATTGTATTTAATGGGGTTCACTATCAGGTATTCTATTAGCCACTGCCCTTAGGACAAAGAATATGAAAGCTGGGAGGAGCCAGAGAGACCTTCTAATCCAACCCCCTGATTTTACAAAGGAGAAAACAGAAGTCCAGGAAGGGATCAGCTGAAGATCACACAACAAATTCATGGCTAAGCTGGGACTAGAACCCAGGTGTCCCAGCTCCTAGATGGGGTTATGTCTCCTGCACCATTTCGCTTTCCCCTTTACTACTTAGAGAAGAAGTCTGTTTATGAATTTTGGCAATAGAGGCCCAGAAATAGGTCCAATGAAATATGTGACTTTTGAAGATTGATTTTTGTGCTTATTAGTGGGCAAACCCAGCTCTGCTTTTCTTGTGAAACCCTGCAATTGATTAGACAGAGTGAAGACTCATCATTTTTTTCAATGCTTTTATTAAAATGAGAGCGGTGTTTTGTTTTCCCTCAGATTCTTATGCAATCACCCAGCACAATTTTCCACTCCCAGGTTTATAAGGTTTCCCCCCCCCTCCCCTTTGTAGGCAGGCCAGTTATGTAACCTGAGCCCTCCTAACCCAGGCCCTTTGCAATCCATCATGTCACTGGGGTGCAAAGTCACGGGCCTCCAAGATGGGCCAACCCTGGAAAACTGGGGCCCAAGCTCAAGGCTCTGCTAGGAGTCCCATCAGTCACCCCATGGTCACACTGAGGACGTGCTCTGAAAAGTATCATTATGATCAATCCAAAACTACCAGGCCTTCCCTCATCCAATCAAGGTTACCTTTAAAATAATGATGACAATAGCAACCACCACAGCAGCTCACAACATAGAGAGTGCTTATAGTTCAAAATGAGACATCTTCTTTTACTTGAGCCTCACAATGACCCCTTGAGGTGACTAGTCACAAGCGTTATCCCCATTTTACAGGATAGTAAACTGAAGCTCAGAGAGAGCTCAAGAAATTTATCAGGGTCACACAGCTAACAAATGGCAAGACCAGACTGTGAACTCAAACCACCCTTCCCTTGCCCCCCCCATTCCACTGCAGGAAAGCAGAGGGGAAAATCTCCATGGAAATCAAAAAGAACAACAGTAAGAAGTAAAATTTTTCAAGGTTCCCCAGATGGGTAGTCCCTCCCTTGAGGCAGATGACGACCTTGCTAGGGCTAAGGGGAAAAATGTCTGTAATCTAACCCTACAACAACAACATTTATCTAGAACTCTGAGGTTTGTAAAGCACTTAAAAATATCATCTCATTTTATCTTTATGAGAATCCTGGGAAGTTGGTGCTATTATGATGCCCAGTTACAGACATAAGTTAAATGACTTGCCCAAGGTCACAAATGTGGCAAATGTCTGAGGCTGAATTTTAACTTAGAGCTTTCCTCCCTCCTAAGCCCAGTGCTTTAGTCACAGCACAACCTAAGGGAAGGTTAACCTTCTTCTCTTCCCCAATCCTATCCTCCCTGCCTCCTTCTCAGGGGCTTGGCTAAAAGTATTCTCTCTTGGCTCACACTATTTGAATCCATGATTTCTTTTTTTTTCTTTTTTTCTTATTATTTAATATATTTAATTTTCAGCGTTGATTTTCACAGGAGTATGAATTACAAATTTTCTCCCCATTTCTACCCTCCCCCCACTCCAAGATGGTGTATATTCTGGTTGCCCTGTTCCCCAGTCAGCTCTCCCTTCTGTCACCCCACTCCCCTCCCATCCCCTTTTCCCTTTCTTTCTTGTAGGGCAAGATAAATTCCTATGCCCCATTGCATGTGTATCTTATTTTCTAGTTGCATGAAAAAACTTTTGTGTTTTTGTTTTTGAACATCTATTTTTTAAAACTTTGAGTTCCAAATTCTCTCCCCTCTTCCCTTCCCAACCACCCTCCCTAAGAAGTCAAGCAATTCAACATGGACCACATGCGTAACCCTTCCACAACACTCATGTTGTGAAAGACTAACTATATTTTGCTTCTTCCTAAC
>JAQQSZ010011851.1:0-12149 GCA_028646595.1 Phalanger gymnotis | reverse complement strand
AATTGGGTATCTTACCCCACAGGAAAGAAGGAGGAAGGAGATAAAAAAGGGGGGACAATAGAAGTGAGGGCAGATACCGGGAGGAGGTAATCGAAAGCAAACACTTTTGAAAAGGGACAGGGTCAAGGGGGAAAATTGAATAAAGGGAGATAGGATAGGAAGAAGCAAAACATAGTTAGTCTTTCACAACATGAATATTGTGGAAGGGTTTTGCATAATGATACACATGTGGTCTATGTTGAATTGCTTGCCTTCTTAAGGAGGGTGGGTGAGGAGGGAGGAGAGGAGACAATTTGGAACTCAAAGCTTTAAAAGCAGATGTTCAAAAAAAAAGTTTTTGCATGCAGCTAGGAAATGGGATATACAGGCAATGGGGCATAGAAATCTATTCTGCCCTACAATAAAGTAAGGGAAAAGGGGATGGGGGAGTGGGGTGACAGAAGGGAGGGCTGACTGGGGAACGGGGCAATCTGAATATATGCCATCTTGGAGGGCGGAGGGTAGAAATGGGGAGAAAATTTGTAATTTGAACTCTTGTGAAAATCAATGCTGAAAACTAAAAATATTAAATAAATAAATAACAACAACAACAAAAAAGAATCAGCTCAGTTTTCATTTCCTCCATTAAGTCCTTCCCAATTAGAACGCCTTCTCTTTTCTAATCCCCTTGTATTTACATATCAGAGTACTATACGCTGTATTCCCCAGTAAAATGTAAGCTCCTGTGGCCAGTGGCCATTTCATTTTTAATTTTATATTCCCACTTCTTAGGATGGTGCCTGCTATATATGAAATGTTTAGTATATACTTGTGAAATTGGATTGGGATCAATTTCGTTTTTGTCTTTGTATTTCTAATACATACATGTTGACTAGAATTGACATTAAGTACAAGGCTAGAGTGAGTAGCCGTAGATAAATTGCATTATGCTAGATTATCTGGTGACTTATTTTGATTCTTCTTTTGGTAATTTTTCCAGTGTCATAGGAAATATTCCTTACTGCTGAACAGAAATTCTCCTTCTGCACCTTTCTCTTGGCAAATAGTAGCTGCTTGATGAATGTTTATTGATTGATTTCATCTTGTTTTGGTTCTGGATCAAATAGTAAATCAGGGCAGCTATCATTTCCTTATAATTAAGACTATCTTTTATATTTCTATTGTGGCTTATAAAACATTATTTTGCTTGATTTTTATAAGAGAGGGAGCTAGATTGTGCAGTGGATGGAGCACTGGCTTGCAGTGAGGAAGATCTGAGTTCAAATCCTCTGTCAGACACTTATTAGTTATGTAATCTTGAGTAAGCGACTTAATTTTTTTCTGCCTCAGTTTTCTCAGTTGAAAAAAGAGGAAAATAATGACACCTACTTCACAAGTTTGTTGAAAGATTCAAAGGAGATAGTGTTAGCACAGTGCCTGGAACATAGTAGGAACCATATAAATGCTAGCTATTATTATTGATGATGCTGTCATTATAACAATCCTAATAGGCAGGGAAAGTGTTACTATTCCCATATTACAGATAGGGAAATTGAGGTTCAGGGAAGTCACGTGATTTGCTTCTGGCCACATAGGTAGTAGGTGGCAAAGCTGAGATTTAAGCCCATGTCTTTTGACCACCATTTTCAAGTTTAATGGTCTTTCCAGTTACATTAGACACATATTGTATCTTAAAGCTTTGATTGCTATACCCTTCCATGATTTCTTCTCCAGACAAAATAATTGAAATTACTTGAGCCTTTCCTTAGAGACGTATGTTTGAAGTTTTTAGTAATTTATGTTGTTTGTTATCCACCTTTCAAGAATTCTAACTGAAGGCACTCAGACTTGGAGTCATTTGTGTTGGAAAACAAGGAGAGAACTCTCCCATTGTGAAGGATTGTAAGCACCAGCCCAGATAAGGACATGGCATAAATCCAAATTATGAGGTGAAAATTACAGAAAGAGATCCAGTCAGGCAAACTGAGACTTCATTAATCTGAAGAAATCTGGGCAGATCAAAAGAAAGATGGGATACACAGGAATGGAATTAGACAGCCAATTAAATGTCTGCTGTGAAATCTGCCCTAAAAGGATTATATCGAGGTTATATACACTAAGGCATTGTGTCACAGAACAAGGAAGTATTCTCTTCCAAATCCCCCAGTGCTGTGCTAGAAAGACTGCTTAAAAGGAGTTCAGAGAAGAGGTGCCAAAAATCATTAAGGCAACGAAAAGATCCACTGGGGAAAAATAGTTTGAGAGAGCAAAGTGTGTATTGTTTAAGGTAGCCAAAAATGTCAGTTTTGCTGGGACAATAATGATTTTTCTGAGGTTAAGAAAAAGCTATATGTAGCTGTAATAAAATGAATCTGATGAGGGGACTTCTTGAATTATCATGCCCAAGGAAAAGTGGGTAGGTGGTAGTATGCAAGAAAATTTGCAGGTTTTATATATAGCATGTAAGAAAGGTAGTATGACATAGTGGTGAGAGAGCTAGACATAGGACCAGGAAGACTGGAGTTCAAGTCATGCCTTTGGCACTTATTGGCTGTGTGACCCTAGGAAAGTCATGTAACTTTCAATGCTTTGGGCAGCTTTCTAAGTTTACAATTTGCAGAGAAGGTTCTAGCCTGCATGGGAAGAGGGAGTTTCCCAATCTGGGAATTAAAACATAGGTTCAGTATTTATCTCCAAGCATGCAAAACCCTGGCTTTGGTGGAGAAAACAACAACACAGCACTCTTTTACTTGGTTACTTTGCAGTGAGGGAGTTACCAATCTTCTTGTCTTCTGTTCAGGCTGAGATCTGGTATGGAGGGATACGGAAGAAAGGTTCCTCATTAAGTCAGAGTCACAACTGTTATGGTGCCCCTCTCTCCTATCAACTGAATCAGTCTGAAAACTGAACATTGGAGAAGGACAGTGTGGAGCCCTAACATAGGCCCTGAGGCTTTGTTTCAGGGTGACTGGAGAAGAGGGAGTAGCATTACATCTCTGCAATTGTACCAGGTAGCATGGTGTGAGTGAAGGACTGTGAGACATATAGGGACACCATGGGGAGGAATTACGTCCCCCTGGGACTCAGTATTTGCATTTTGGGGAAATATGAGTACTTTCTCTGCACCTTGTTTGGTTCTGGCTGCCACTACACTGCTAGAACACCTCTTCCCCAAGGATGTTACAGCAGTGAATGTTGGTCATTTCCATATAGCTGTGACCACACTTGACTGGCATTCTGCCTGGCCTGGAGAACTATGACACATGGGATACCTATGATCAGCTGAAGTGGCATTTTTACTGGCTTTGAGGCATTCCAGGGTCTCCATTCCCGACCCTCCCTACTGCTCAACTGTATTTTTACCAGGTGCCAAAATTCTTTGGCATGGTTTTGAGATGGTACCTTGGTACTTCTTGTCTTCTGCTGACAAGGTAAGACATTTTGAAAACTGGAAAATTTTTTTAGATATTATCTAATTTAATGATGGCAGTTATAAATAAGGAAAATGGAACAATTAGAACTTAGGTGACTAGTCAAGTCAATAGGCATTTACTAAGTATTTACTATATGCTAGGCACTGTGCTCCAGGATACAAATACAAGCAAAAAAGAAATTCAGTCTTTGCCCTTAAGGATCAAATGAGACAATGTTTTCAAAGCATTAACACAGTTTCTGACACATAGCAGGCACTTAATATATGCTTTTCCCCCCTTCCTCCTTCCCTTCCTCCCTCCCTCTGTTCCTTCGTTCCTTCGTTCCTTCGTTCCTTCCTTCCTTCCTTCCTTCCTTCCTTCCTTCCTTCCTTCCTTCCTTCCTTCCTTCCTTCCTTCCTTCCGTTAAAGACTTTACATTCTAATGGGGGAAGATAACACCTAAAAGGGAGGTGAAAAGTGGGGTGGGGCAATGATGGTGAAATCCAAAGAATCAGAATCAGACATGGGAAAGAAAATGAAAGTCTTGAGTCCTTCCACAAAATAGATGTTCCAGAAATAACTCATCAGTGGGAGAGAGGAGCTGTAGGGGAGAGGGATGGTCCAGAATGATAAGGCCACGGATATAAGGGAATTTCCTAAATGAGAAGGCTACTTGTACAAGGTCACACAGCTAGTAAGGGGTGAGGCCAGGACTAAAATTTTGCTCTCTTGACTCTTATCTCAGTTTTTTTTTACACTACACCAATACATCTTCTTATCATTAGCATAGCTAGGCCAAGCGACAACTCACTAGGAATGTACAAAGTCTCCAAATGGACAAATACCATAAGACACTAAGAGTAAGAAGGATTTAGCTTAGTCTAACTCAGAACCAAGGGGCGTTATTTTGAAAAAAGGAAATTTAGCACAGTCTGATACCAGTAAATGTCAAACATGACCTTTTCCTTTGAGTGTGTGATGTTTGTATTTCTGCCACAGCTATGTGATGGACAATCTCTGTTCCAAGTATAACTGGTTTCTTTCCTAGAAGAGAACGTGAAGGGGGCTCAAGGAACACCTCTCTACATTGTAGGTTCTCAGGGACAATGACATACTCCTTAAAAAACAAACACCCACAAAAAAATGAAGAGGGGCCTCATATGGAAAAAAAAAGGATCTAAAGACAGAAAGGAAATCTGACCGGTCAGGAGATTGGAGAGTGACAAAATGAAAAGAAGAAGGACGTCTGTAGATTTGAGGCCAGAAGCTCCAATTTTAAGATCTTCCTGAAGAGGAAGCAATTTGATGATCTTAGGAGAAAGCGCTGGCTTTTCTTTCTTAGGAGTGATAAAGTAGATTCTCAGGGGCTTTTGAATAAGACATCCAGTAAAGGTCAGAAGAAGAAGAAGAGTAGTGGAGGTTGGGGACTCTCTGTTCAGGTGAGCTGAGTCAGCTTTTTGACAGCAATTGATCGCAATGGCAAGCAAAGTGGGATTTTTTGACATTTCTTTTCTTTTGGAGTTCTTCTCAGCATTAAGCCAATCAAATGCCTTTGATTGAGTCAAGAGTCTTTGATTGAATCAAAAGTTTTTGATTGGAAACAGTGTATATTGCTTAGAGAAAGAGAAGCAGAGAGAAAGAGAAGCAAGCGTGAGTGGGCTAGGGGAACTTGCTTGTGGAGATGCCTAACAGAAAGACTGTTTGTGATGTTGACACCCTGTCTGTTGACCTGTGTTAATTTCTCAGGCAGAAGTCCTGTCTGTTGATCTACGTTGATTTCTAAGACAGAAGCCCTGTCTGTTGATATGTGTTGATTTCTCAGACAAAAGCCCTGTCTGTCGATCTATGTTAATGTGTTAATGTGTTGATCTCTGTTAATGATGATGCTGGTAATGTGTGTAAATATTACTGTAGCCCTGTTAAGCTTTGTTTTCTCAGAAACAGAATCTGTGGGCAGGAACCCCTGGAGCCTGCTGTTAGGCAGGAGCAGGAAGAGCTTGGAGCGGAGTAGTCCTTGTGAGCTGAGACAAGGAGGAAGAGTAGAGGGCCGCCTGCATGTGAACTC
Organism: Phalanger gymnotis; assembly: GCA_028646595.1. Classification (NCBI taxonomy): domain Eukaryota; kingdom Metazoa; phylum Chordata; class Mammalia; order Diprotodontia; family Phalangeridae; genus Phalanger; species Phalanger gymnotis. The sequence goes on along the minus strand of JAQQSZ010011851.1, from coordinate 6,692 downwards.
AGGCAAGAGCTGGGAGCAGTTGACACATGGAGAAGGAATCATGGGGTTTGGAAGTCATGGAAATCATGGGCCTTGAGTCAAGATGAAAGAGGACTTTATTGGACGCTGTGTATTGATTGAAGAGATTGTAACTTACTGTAATCTAGGGGTGGATGGTGTTTGTATTTTCTGCTGTCCCTTAAGGATGATATATTGCGCTAGAGAAGACCCTGGCCTGGGACCTCCTGCTTGTGTAAACAAGTATTTTGTGGAATGCTTCTGCATGCAATGATATGCTGTCTGAGCATTCTGAGGAATGCTCTAAGATATACTGAATTATATTTTTCGTTTAAGACTACGTGGCCACCTTAGTAATAAGTTATATTATGTTGTTGTGAATGTTATGTTTTAGTTTCCTGAATAAGGTTTAGTTCTGAATAAATAGATCATTTCATTATACTATGTGATTAGACCCTTAAAATTATTCACAGTAGCAGTCCTCAGGTGTGCTGCCATGATTGGCTTTATGTTGATAAGTCTGTTTTTCCCTAGGTGTAAGAGATCCTTCTATAACTTTTCAAAATGGATGAAGACTATCCATTCATGGTGATTCACATAAGCAGAGATGAGTCTCACAGAAGGAACTTTGAAACTTTTGCTAAAGATTATGTACTCTTGGGTAAGAATCTGGGCACCAGTGGCATTTTCACACAGTTTCCCATTGAAAGCAAGGAATGCAGAAGAGAAAACTGATTTTGGAAGTAAGCAGCTGGTTAAAAAGGTGGTTTCTGAGGATGGGATTTGGATTTTTTGCCATGACTCAAATTATAGTAATGACTCACTTCTAGCTAGGGATGGAATGTATTGAATGAAGGTTAATAAGAATACATTTATCTAGTGTCTTAAAATTTAATAGGAATGGTTTTAAAGTGAAAAAGATGAGGGAGGCATATGATTGTGCTATAAGAAATGATGAGCAGAATGGTTTCAGAAAAACATGGAAAGACTTATATGAAGTGATACAAAGGGAAGTGAGCAGAACCAGGAGAACATTGTACACAGTAAGAGCAATATTGCATGGTGATCAACTGTGAATGACTTAACTATTCTCAGCCATACGATGATCTAAGAGAATCTCAAAGGACTCATGATGAAAAATGCTATCCATCTCCAGAGGAAGAACTGGTGAAGTCTGAATGCAGGTTGCAGCATAGTATTTTCACTTTATTTTTTTCATGGTGTTTTTTTTTTTGGTTTGATTTTTCTTTCACAACCTGACTAATATAGAAATATGTTTTGCAAGATCAGACATGTATAACCTATATCAAATTCCTTACTGTATCAGGGAGAGATGGAAGGAGAGAATTTGGAACTCAAAATTTAAAAAGATGAATGTTAAAAATTATTTTTACATATAATTGGGAAAAATATTATTCAAAAAAGAAAAAGCACATTAAAAAAGATAAGAGAGGAAGAAAATGTCCTTGCATATCTACCAAACTACACCACTATAGAGGGGAGCTATAATATAGGAAAAGAAAAAGCAGTTGAGGAAATTCAGAATTGAAAGGGCACAAAATCCATGAAAAGAGACAGCACTGTTTTATCCCAAATATCTATACACATACACAAATGAATCAAGTTTAGGCAACAAACAAGAGGAAAAGAGGTTCTAGTACAAGGAGAGAAATTTGACTTCATAGGTTAGACTTGGTGGAATCTGAACTCTTCCTGGAATATGGCTCTGGAGGGCATACCTTATTAAAAGAAGGAGTCTAGGTAAAAGGAGGGAGGGAAGATAGTACTCATAAGATCATGAGTTTGCAGATTCAGAGATGAAAGGGAGATTAGAGGTTATCTAGTCCTCATTTTAGAGACTAGAAAACAGATCAAGAAAAGGTAAATTATTGGCTCAAGGCCACACAGATAGTTAAGTGGCAGGTCCTCTAACTCCAAATCCAGTGCTCTTTCTCCTGTCTCACGGTGGTTCTCCAATGTACTTGCCTTAATGAGAATTTCACACTTTACAAGACAGAGGAACTAACAAGTGGGAATTATAGTATGGACCTAGCTCTCACAAAGAGGGAGGGACGTGCTGCGGTGAAAATGATGGGGAACCTCTTAAATTTCTTGTTATAGCAGGAGAGCAAAGCCTAGAAGAGACTGACAGGCACTCTAGTTTCTTTCCTTTGTTGCAAGGTCTTATGAGAACTTGAAAAGCAACAGGCATCCTCACCTTCCAGGCAGTTGTGATATTAACAGCAGCAGAGGCAGCTTAGACTAAAGGGAAAGTATTGGGGAGACATAGATAGACAGAGAGAGAGAGAGACAGAGAGAGAGAGAGAGAGAGAGAGAGAGAGAGAGAGAGACAGAGAGACAGAGACAGACACAGAGATAGAGACACACACAAAGATGCATAGAGACATAGAGACACAGAAACACACAGAGACACAGGGAGACAGAGATTGAAAGAGGAAAGGGGAGAGAGAGAGAGAGACAGTCAGAGACAGAGACAGACAGAGAGACATAGACAAAGATTGACAGAGAAGAGACAGAGACACACAAAGACACAGAGACACACCCAGACATAGTCATAGAGACATAGAGATACAGAGATATACAGAGACACAAAGAGACAGAAATTGAAAGAGGAGAAAAGGGCGGGGTGGGGGGGGAGAGACAGAGAGAGAGACAGAGACAGAGACAGACAGAGAGACATAGAGACATAGAGACAGAGAGACAGAGACAGACACAGAGAGAGAGACACACACAAAGACACATAGAGACATAGAGACACAGAAACACACGGAGACACAAGGAGACAGAGATTGAAAGAGGAAAGGTGGGGGGAGAGAGAGAGAGAAAGAGAGAGAGAGAGAGAGAGAGAGAGAGAGAGAGAGAGAGAGAGAGACAGAGAGAGACAGATGCAGAGACAGAGACAGAGACGGAGACACACAGAGAGAGAAAGCACACTGATGAGCTTTATTATGCAGATGTCAAAATGGCCAATTAGTGGATCTAGCATAGAACCTATCAAATGTCTCAACGAAGCTTGGATATTAGCTTTTCAACTGACTGTAAGCATTCTATGGTTCTTTATTGCTTAGCATTGCTTTGTCTGTGTGGAAACAAAACTACCTTTTACATACCTGGGGGGAAAAGATGTATTAGAAGATGGAAACAAGGTTAGATAACAGAGGATGAATACAAAAGCATGTGTGGTCCTATAAAAAGAGTGTTAAAGTTCTGAATGAGATGAGGCTCATGAGAGAAGTTAAGGACAATAATGAAGTTTATTTTTAGCTCTATTGAGGTACAAGGTGAAGGTCCAAGAAAGGATGGCATTGTTGCTTGGAGGTGATGGTATGATGACAATGGACAACAGAGAGAAAACAGAAGTGTTTTTGATTTTGATTTCTGATTTTGCTTCTCTTTTCTCTGCTGAGAATGACCTTTGGTTTAAAAAGGGTAGTACAAAAATGTCTAATAGGATTAAGTTAAGAAAACCCCTAGCCACCCCTAATGAATTCAATTTGCTTGGCCCAGATTAACTTCACGCTCATTTAGAAGAACTGGCAAAAGTGATAATTCAGCCACTATCAATGATATTTAGACTGTGGAGAATAGGACTGGAGAAGGATAAATATCTTGATTTTCAAAAAAAGGAAGAGAATAAAACTATTGATTGGTGAGCTTGGTTTCAACTCCTGGCAAAATTCTAGAAGATCTTTTTTAAAAGAGATGGCTAGTGAATATCTAGAAAAAGTAAGTGGTTTTAACAAAGAGGTGGCATGGTTTTAGTAAGAACAGGCCATCTCAGACTAATCTCATTCTTCCATCTCTCTCTCTCTCTGTCTGTCTCTCTGTCTGTCTGTCTGTCTCTCTCTCTCTTTCTCTCTCTCTCTCTATGTATATATATATATATATATATATATCTATGTTTATCACCATCTCTCTATCTCTATATCTCTATCAATCTATGTCTATCACTATCTATCTCTATTTATCTATCTATCTATCTATCTATCTATCTATCTATCTATCTATCTATCTATCCATCCATCTCTATCTGTCTCTCTCTCTCTCTCCCTGTCTCTCTGTCTCTCTCTCTTTGTCTATCGATCTGCCTATCCATCCATGTATCTATCTATTCATTCATTTATTTTAGGCAGTTAAGTGATGGAGAAAATAGAGTGTGGAGCTTGGAGTTAGGAAGACCTGAGTTTAAATCCAACCTCAGACCACGAAAAATAAGGCAGATAACACCATGGAAGTAATCTGACTAAAGAGGCTGGTGTCTGTCAAAGACAAACCACACTAAGTGATGGTCCAAGGGGTCCATGAGCTATAGGATCTGGAAGAGACTCCCGTGAGGTGGAAGGATGAGAGTGAGCGAACCAACAGACTGAAGCTGATAGGCAGAAACTTAGATAAGGAAATCCTTAAACACCTATTTATGGATACAGTGACTGAGAAACAAGAAAGCAGTTGACACTACATTTCAAAGAAGACCAAGTCTGTCCTTAACACTGGAAGCATTTGTAATCAAGACTGGATGATATACTGGGGTAATCAATTTTTTGCTGTTCATGAATCTCATGGCCACTGTTATGGATTCTAAGATCTTTTTTTAAGTTTTTTTTTCTATGTATTACATTAAATAAACATTGTAAAACTTTCAATATTAAATAAATATTATGAAATTAGAAAAAAAAACCTCAGGCGCTTGTTGTGTGTCCTTGGGCAAATCTGTTTGCCTCACTTTCCTTAAATGTAAAATGAAGATAACAATAATATATACTTTCCAGTGTTATTGTGAATATCAAATGAGGCAATATTTGTAGCAAGCACTTCAAACAGTGATTGACACGTAGTAGGTACTAGATAAATATTAGCTATTATTATTCTTATTGGACAGGGTGACTGAACTGGTATACAAAGTGGATATTGTAAATTTAAGCTACCTCAATTTTACCAAAGCATTTAATAGTGTCTCATGCCATTCTCGAAAAGATAAAGAGATGTGGGCTAGATAGAGGTACAACCACATGGATTTGAAACTGATTGAATGGCTGGACTCAAAGACTAGTCATTAATGGTTTGATGTTAACTTGGCTGGAGGCTTCCAAGGAGTACTTTAGGGGTCTTTGCTTGGACTTGGGCTGTTTAATATTTTTATCAATCACTGGGATAAAGATATAGATAGTATAAATTCTGCAGTTAAGCCAAAGTTAGGAGAGAGATCTAACAATACAAATGACAGAGTCAGGATTCAAAAAGATCTCAACAGGTTAGAACATTGGACTGAATAGAAGAAGTTTAAAAGAAATATGTATGAATTCTTACTGTGTGTGTTCACTCGTTTTTAGTCGTGTCTGACTCTTTGTGGCCACTTTTGGGGTTTTGTTGGCAGAGGTACTGGAGTGGTTTACCATTTCCTTTTCCAGCTCATTTTACAAATGAGGAAAGTGAGGTTGACAGGTTAAGTGACTTGCCCAAGGTCACACAGCTAAAGTGTCTGAGGCCAGATTTGAACTCCTGAGATGAATCATCTTGATTCCAGACCTGGCGCTCTATCCACTGTACCATTTAGTTGCTCTAGATTTAAGGCTATCCATTGCTCCACCTAGCTGTTAAAAAAAATTGACTTCAGAAGTATAAGTTGGGGAAGAAATAGACAGAAGTTTAATTTAAAAAGACCTGAAGGCTTTAATAAGCTATAAGCTCAATGTGTTAATAATGTGTGATATGGCAGTTAAAAAAAAAACTCATGTACTCTTGTGGCACTGAAATATAAGGAAAGTATCCAAGCTATAGATTTATAAGAGAAAACTTCAGAGAAAATACTCCATCTCTCCTCAGTTAACGTAACTTTTTTGAATGACACTTTGAATGATTGAAGAAGTGAATCAGGGAAGAGGCATGGAGGATTTCTTCATTTTATGGGGTCTTACTGTAAAGATACAGAAATGTTCGTATAAAAATATAGAAATCAGTCAGTCAATAAACAAGCTGAGGATGGGAAAGACAAGGAAAAAATAATTCTTGCTCTCAAGGAGCTTATACTCTGATGAGGGAGACAACATGTATATAAATAGATACATACAAGATACGGGTAGAATAGATGGAAGGTGACCTTAGAGGGAGAATGCAATAGCAGAGGTGTGTGTGTGTGTGTGTGTGTGTGTGTGTGTGTGTGTGTGTGTGTGTGTGTGTGTGTGTGTGACCAGAAAAGGTCTCCTGTAAAAGGCAATGAGTCTTGAAGGATATGAGGGGTTCTAAGAAATGAAGTCAAAGGGAGAGAACTTTCCAGACTTGGGGGGACAAGACGTATTCAGTGAAAGGTTGAAGATTAGTTCTTAGAACCAGAAATGTAGGACTTTAATACTCTAGTTATGGCAGTTAGGTGGCATGGTGGATAGAGCACCAGGTTAGAATCAGAAAGACTCATCTTCCTGCGTTCAAATCTGGCTACAGACACTTAACTAGCTGTGTGACCCTGAGCAGGTCACTTAACTCTGCCTCAGTTCCTAATCTGTAAAAATGAACAAGAGAAGGAAATGGCAAACCATTACAGTACCTTTGCCAAGAAAACCCCACATAGAGTCAGGAAGAGTTGGACATGACTGAAAAATTACTGAACTAATGACTCTAATTACATTTAAAAAAAATCCCATGTTATCCTTCTTTGTTTCTTTCTTTGTTTCTTCTTC
>JAQQSZ010011850.1:0-12149 GCA_028646595.1 Phalanger gymnotis | reverse complement strand
CCATTTTACAGAATATAATGGAGAGTGTTGAATTTATGGTTCAAGCTTTAAGCTTAGTTAGCAAGCTTCATGTTACAGACATGTTACAACTTCTCTGAGCCTCTATTTCCCCATGTGCATAATGGGGAAAAAATAACACCTACACTACCTACATCAGGGATGAGGTAAAGGGATAGCTTTGTAAACTTGCAATTACTATAGAAATGGTACCTATTCTGATCTTTCATTTGCCACTACTCCACACTCTGTACCACTCCCCTTACGTACCTACCAGGAACCTTTATATCCTACCTAGAAGATTGCTTTAACTCTAGAACTCACGCCTCAGCATTATACTCTGTCCTTGAGCTCTTCCATCTCAGTGGAGGATTGACAGCTCCTTCAGGAATCTCAGTTAAAGAGGGCATCCAGACAAGCCATCTTTTCATTTTCCCCCTGCTGCACTCATATCTGGATTTCTCCATCACGTGCCCTATGCTTCATAGAGTACCTTCCCTCTCTCCGCTCCCCTTTTCATCTTCCTTTTGCATTGGTCTTCTCACATTAGAATGCAAGTTCCTTGAAAGTAGAGGCTGTCTTTTGCCTTTCTTTGTATCCCAGAGCTTAGCATAGTGTCTGTCACACAGTAGGCATTTAATAAATGTTTACTAACTAACAAATCCATTATCTTATAAACATGTATACTTGCTACAAAAGGTCTAGCTTACATCCCTGCAATATTTTTTTCAACCTGTATTATCTGTATGGGTGTTTTTTTCCCTGTAAATCCTAAGTAGAAGAGCTACTACATGAGTTAAAAACTTTGCTCTAGGGCTTATTTTTTTAAGTAATTAGTGGTAATAGTACATGTACAGAACAGCACATCCATTATATTTACTCTGGTTTCACATCCAATCTGCCTTCCTTTACAGTTATATATGACCTTAATGATGTCTATTACACCATTTCCTCAACAGAGATAAGGTCTGACAGCCTACTCATTAGGTGTTTCTCTGATACCCTTTGGGTAAATTTATAAATTACCACAATATTTGGGCACTTTACAAATATTATTTCATTTAATCCTCACAATGACCCTGGGAAATATGTGTTATTATTGTCTTCATGTTATAGGTAAGGAAAGTGAGGTAGGGAAGGGTTAAGTGACTTGCCCTTGTGTCTAAGGAAGGATTTGATTTTAGTTTCTCTTAACTCTCCAGCACTCTATCTCCTGTACCACCTAGCTTCCTTTAACAAGTGTAACTATTAAGCTTATTTATTTATATGTATACAGTGATGAATTAATGAACTCTTTCCAAATACATGTCACAATCTGACAAATATGTATTTTAATATGCTTTATTTCTGATGTGTAGATAAATCCACCTCATCTGTTTTCCCCCTATGAATTTCATTGTGTAGACCTCACAGATTTCTAGGACTTAATGCAATTAGTAATAAAATAGGCAAATTGAAAAGCAGCCTGGCATTACTCACTGGGAATACAAAGTGGATAAAGAGCAGGTATGCTCTAGCAACACATTTTACCTGTGTGACACTGGGAAAGTCATTCAACTTCTCATTCCAAGTTACAGAGAAGGTCCTTACTTGCAGTAATAGAGAAAGTTTCCTTACCAGGAAATTCCACACAGCAGTGAAATCACAGATATAGTCCCTGTTCCTAATCTGCAAATTGAAGCCCTTGAAAAGACTCATCATCAATGGAATCCTATTTGTCCTCTATGCAGGAAACTGTCCACAACCCTGCTAACTTTTCTTAATGACAATTCCCTTTCTAATGTTTTTTTAAGCATATACATATATGTATGTGTGTATGTATGTATATATGTGGCTGTATGTATGTGTGTACACATGTATTTCGATAGGGAAAAATACCTGGAAAAATATCTCTGTATTAGCCTCGATATAAAAATCTTGCACAATTTTGTCACATGGACTATTAAAATAGCCTGCTGGTTGGTCTTCCTGTTATGTCTCTCTCCACTCCAGTCCATATTCCACTGAGCTGTCAAAGTAATCTTCCCAAACAAGCAGGTCTGACCATGTCGACCACCCTATTCAATAAATTACAGTGGCTTCCTGTCACCCCTAGGATCAAATACAAATAAAATACAAAATACGAATTTTTTGGTATTTAAAGCCCTTAATAATTTCTCCCACTCAACACACATACACACATATGCACGTGCACGTGCACACATACACATAAACACATTCTGCAACCCAATGGCACTGTCCTTCTTGATAATTCCTTAAACATAATATTACATTTATGAACTAGAGATATTTTTACAGGCTTTCTCTCATACCTAGAAGGTTCTCTCTCATATCTTTCTCTGGGCTTTCCTGGCTTTCACCAAGTCCCAGGTAAATCTCACCTTGGATAGAAAGCCTTTCCTGATCCTCCTTAATGCTTGTGCCTTCATTCCAATTTATCCTTCATACAACTTGGGTAGCTAGGTGGTGCAACGGATAGAGCATTGGGCCTGGCATCAGGAAGAGTCATTTTCCTAAGTTCAAATCTGTCCTCAAACACTAGCTGTGTGACCCTGGACAAGTCACTTAACCCTGTTTTCCTCAGTTTTCTCATCTGTAAAATGAGCTGGGGAAGGAAACGGAAAATCACTTCAGTATCTTTGGCAAGATAACCTCAAAAGGGTACACAATGAATTGGGCGCAACTGAAACAACTGAACAAGAACAAACTCGTTTGCATGTTGTCTACTCCATTAAACCATGAGCTCTTTGAGAGTTGACTTTCTCTTCTCTTCTCTTCTCTTCTCTTCTCTTCTCTTCTCTTCTCTTCTCTTCTCTTCACATTTCTTTGTATTCCTAGTGAGTGGTGCAGTACAGTGCAGGGAACCTGGGGCTTTGAGGCCACATGTGGCCCTTTACATCTTTAAGTGCAATCCCCTCACTGAATCCAAAGTTCAGTCAAAGGACCACACTTGAGGACCTAGAGGGCTACATGCGGCCTTGAGGCCACAGGTTCCTCAAATTGGCTTAAAACATAGTAGGGTTTTTAAAAATACTTATAGAATGACTGACTAGCATGTCTAGGAAGTACATTGTGTAGCACTTTTAAGGCTGTTTTTTTTTGTAAAATTAATTATTTTTCAGAATTAATGAGAAAATATAATGGGACTTCATAATTTTACACTTCTCAATCATATAACTGATGACATGGCCAGGTATAAAAAATAGTCTGCAAAGGCCTACAAATTCCTTTTTCCATATTTTCATCAAAGATATTCCCAACTCAATCACAACCTATTTATACCAAGATTGTATAAGATTGTAAAGGTTAGTTAGTGGATGCCATCTCCAATATTCACAAGTTGTTTTCCTGGCCATATTTTTGTCCTTGTTGAAATGCTTTATGTGATGTTTAGCATTCTTTTAGAATCATTTCTCGATTTGGATATCCTGAACATTGATCCCTGAGGCCTTTTAAAGTTGTGTCACTTCAGGCAATGATTTCTAGGTTATTTTTGTCTTACTTTCATTTCATGTACTTGCTTTATATTTGCAATGTAATTTATAGTGAAAATGTCAAGGACTATTCTTCAGTACCTTTAATACTTTATCAGTTTGTTAATTATGGAGAAAATGGAGCACACTAAGAATATGAAATTATATTAATGTTTTTGGAAATTGTAAAACTTTGGAGACTTTGAGCAGCCTTATCCTCCATTTGTGTTACTCTACCAACATCACAAGAGAGGTTACAGAGATCCAAGGAAGATTTTTAAAAATCTGTTTCTCAGCGAGATATGGCCAAAAATTACATCACTTTATGGATCACCTTAGACCGATCCTTGTATGGCTGACCCAGTTTGTTGCTGGGATTGCATTTGAAGCTTATTTAGCTTGGAAGATTCTACCAGGGCTTGCATTTCATTGACAAATCTTGCAAGAACTTAGGGTCATCTCTCTCACATTCTGAGCTGTTAGAGCAAGACTGCTGAATTGTTGAAGTATAACAAAACACATTAAGAATAAAGAGAGCTTTGGTATAAAGGAACTTGGTCTTTGAATTAATCAAAAATTATTTTAATGCAATTTAGTACATCACCTTTCAAGTTATAAAGTTTTTTGTTCTAGATAGCAGTTCTTATTCTTATCTAAAAAGTTCCATCCTCATTGAGCCCTGATGAGGCCATTGGATTGGAAATCCACAATAAGAAAAAAAATATCCACACTAAACTTTTAAAAAGTATGTGCATGTAGACATATACGTATATGTCTACATATATATACATACACCTACATATGTATATTATATATGTATAACATCCAGATATACACACATATGTAGTCTAATCATGATATTCAATTGTAAGGGCATCCTGATGATTGAATCTATTAATATGAGACTTTTGGGAACATGTTGCAAATGGATAATGGAATGGGTCCAGAAGTGGAAAGAAAGTGAGTGGGCTGGATTACATTTTGATATGTTACGATCTCTATCCAAATAGCAAAATTATACTTCTTTAACACCAAATTTGGCTTTATTAAACCAATTTTTCCATGGAACAATAGGTGACAGAAGTGGTAAGAAGGGGAAAAATTTTAAAAGCAGTTGAAGATCAAGAAATATAAGCACAAATACTGTGTACCATTAGTAAGTCACATGACTATGCGCAATAAATATTTTCATTAAGAAGAGAGCTGGAAGATACTAGACATAGAAGTCTTTGAATATTACAAAAATAAAACTGATTAGGCAATCAGAAAAGAAATACTTGATAACTGGTCTAAGAGTCCTTTTGGAATCAGCTGCCTGTTAGAAGAAAGGGTAAAGATGAGAAGACATTTCATGTGATTATAACTGATCCAAACTGACCTTTTAAAACAAACTTTCAAACTCTGAAAAGTTGAGAATGAATATAAAAACACATGGACTATCACTATTTCTTAGTAAAGTTTAAATAATGCTAAATATTTACCAAAACAAGGAAGCTGAAAGACATCATAAATCATGTTAGACATCAAACATATAATGTATTTGCCAAAGAAACAAAGCTGCCAAGGAAGATGAAAAGTCATAAGAAAATTTACTTATATAAAAGCCAAAGTAATACTAAAGATAAGATCCAGAGCAGAAGAAACTTCTAACCTTTGTAGATAAACTGAAAGGACAGTAAATACATATGGAATGAAATGATGTGCTGACATTTCTACAGTAATCTATTCTCATTATCAATAAAAGTAGAACCCTAACATTTGAAACCTACCACTTGAATACCTGATGTACCATGTGAGGTGGGCAAATTGGTACTTAAGATCAGACTGAAAAGAGTCTGACTAAATACAAGTGGGAAAAAAAATCTGTTCTGAAGATAATAAAAGTGGTGTACTGACTGAATAGATGGCTGGCATTGGAATTGGGGTAAACAAAACAAACAAAAACAAAAACCTGGGTTGAAATCCACCTCTTAGATACACTAATTATATTGCCAAGGACAAATTATTTAAATTTGTAGTAGCCCTAGCAAATTTTTAAGATTAAAAATGACAAATGAATTGCTTACCTATATTAGTATAAGGTATTTTTATGTAGAGATTTGCTCATACAGCAGAAAAAACAAATCTGCATGTGTGCACTCATGAATTCACTTACTGTATCTCTCCATATAATATACACAAATATTATATATGTACATCATCAAGATATTTCATAAAACCCAAATACATGTTTGAAGGAACTTAAGAAGTAATTTAATTCGATCCACAACCAAAAAACCTTCTACAACATTCCTGACAAATTGGTATTTAGCCTTTACTTGAAGATTTCCAATGATGAGGTACTTGCAGCTCATTCTACTTGAGGTAGTTCTAATTATTCAGAAGCCTCATCTTAAATCAAAGTGAAATGTGCCCGAAAGAAGGATAGACCATCTTACTTCTGCTCAAAACTGGAAAAAAAACCACTAATGGTAATTTCACCCAAAAATAAAAATAGAAAAAAACATTGAGAAAAAAGCTCAAGGACTGAGAATTAAATAGCATATGAGATATTTAGGACATATCTTATTAGACTAGCAGATGTGCCAATGTTATAACAAAAAAGTGTTATATCAGGATTCCTAAAATGATGAACAAAATAAGGGAAGATTTGCAGTATGTTGAATGTATCTTCTAAGGAATATGCATGGATAGTCATACAAAAATCACACAATATAGAAAGATATGGGACAATCAAAACACTGATATTACAAATCGATTCCAGTATATGAATATGAACAAAACCTGTACAGGCTGAGAAGGCATGGAACAGTTGGGTCTTGCAAACATGAATGGATAACCTTTATGCCTGAGGTAATCAATTTATCTTAGTATAAGTATGTTTAAAATTGTGATGCGTACCTGGAATTTTTTAAACTCTTCTAGTAATAATATATTTAAATATAAACAAATACAATAATGTTCATTAAATTTAGAAGCAAAACAAAAATAGAAATGATAACAAAGTACTAGCATTCTTCATGCTTTTTCAGATTTTTTAAAGCCAAATATCAATATATCACTCCTAAATTGTGTGAGCATATGTGTCCCTTTACTAGCTAATGAAATCTAGAGTAGATGGAGTTAGAATGAGAAAAGGCCAAACATAAATTCCTACTGAAGTCAAAGACTGTGATGAATGCCTTTAGATTTGAATGAGTGTTGCTAATCCCTCTGTTTGAAAACGTGCCAAAAATAATATATTTTTTTCTATCCATTATTTTAATTTATTGAATGAGTGCTGGAATTGTTTTCTTGGTTAGAAAAGGACAGAGTTCTAAAGATTTTTTTTTGATGGCTTGCTTTGGGCTAATGCAATGTAATGTAAGAACTCTTACCCACACATACTTAAACCAAAATGTTACTTGAGAGCTTGATGCTTTTTAACTAATGCTTGTTTGTTCTATATTTTATTTTCCAAATTAAAATTCAGCTATATCATTGGCAACAAACTTTCCTAAGCCATCTTTAAATTCAGACATAGGAATCTCCAGGGAAGTAAAAACAATCATAAGGGAGAAAAATTGAATAGACCCTAGACTTTCAGGTTGATAGAACTCTTATTAACAGAAAGATGGAATACTGTCTCCTGCTGGGGTAGTTTCTCAGAAAACTTCTATTTCCCTAGACCTTCAGACATACAAAGACATTTTCTACCCTGTGGGAAAGGGCAGAGTCAAATTAATATAATATCTTATATTTTTCCAATGCTGCTAATAGCACCTGTTAAGTTTTTCTTACTTTTCAGTCTATACTTCAAATCAGATTGAGAGAACAGAATACTCAAGCATTATATGAGAGGCTGAGAGGAGCAGCTGGAGTACCCTGAGGGTGAAGGGTCAGTCAATCTAGGATAAAAATCTCAGGGATGGAGTAGAATAAGGTCATATGAGGCAAGCAGAACAACATAAAATAGTGCTTATATAAAAAATAGCAGCATCTATTCTCTAGGGAGAATTGGGAAGGTTTTCAGGACTAATTGTAGGTTGTACAATCAGGATCCCAGTGGAGGTAGCCACCTTGAGGGAATCAATTAAGCCTTTTTGGCCTCCATTCTCCCAATGTAGCAATCTAGAAGTTAATATGTCCCCTAAATTTCTCTTCCATGTAGCCTTCTAAAAACTACACTTTTCTCATTCAAATTACATTGTAATTAAAAGGTAAACTCTTTGAAGGACAGGGTTTTTTTTTGGTTTATTTTTTTTTCTTTAAATAGCCAGTGCCTGGCATTGTGTTTGGCAAAATGTATGTACTTATCTTTGTTAGATGAATGAATGAATGACAATCATTACAACAGCAAACTGCACTTCATTTTCTCCACATCCCTAGAATTTAAATAACACCTACACAAAGTTAATTAACTCTATTTACTACTGATTTAATTAAGCAAAGATTCAGGATTCTGATGTCTTCTCCTGAAACAATCTTATAAAAAGTTCAGGCAGGTCTCCAAGACATGAATACTATAGGAGCTTTTGAGAACATAGCTTCATCTAGGATGGGAGCTGTTTAGTTGTATTTGACCCTGCGTGCCTTATGTGATGCTGAGCCATCATTTACCTCCTGGCCCTTACCCAGGAGTATCTTTCAAAGCTCTGCTCTCAGTCTCTTCTTTTCATTCTATAGTCGTTCTTGATGATACAAATTGCTCCTATGGATTCAATTATCTTAATAGGCAGATGTCTCTGAGTCTATATCAAAAACAAAACTCTCTCCTAAAATCTAGTCCCTCTTAGAAACAAGTCCACTTGAATGTTTCATTACCATCTCAAACCAAGAATATCTAAACCTGCCTCTCTTCCAACCTTCTCTATTTTTGCACACATTATTCATTCATCCTGGTTCAAGACTACAGCACAATGTGCCATGTCTGAAAGGAAGCCTTTCCTGATCTTCCCAGTTGGAACTGTTCTTTCCTTCCTAAAATGACCTTGTATTTAGTTCTTTGTACATGTTATATTCCCCAGAAGGGAAGAAGGGAACAAGCAATTCTACATGCCTAACAGGTTGCAGACATTGAGCTAAGTGATTTTTTAAATAAATATTATTTCACTTGAATATTAACTCCCAGGGGGCAGGGACTACTTCTGTTTCTCCTTTATATCCTCAGAACTTAACATAGTGCTTTAAACACGCTCTCATAATATCTTTCATATATGCACCCTTCTCTCCACTCACACAGACACCTTAGCTTATCACCTCCCACCTGGACTACTGTATCTCTGATTCATTTCCCCCAACTCCAGAATATCCTTCACTAAGCTGCCAAAGTGGGCTTTCTAAAGAGTAGCACTGACCATATGGCCCCTCGCTATTCAGTAAACTCTAGTGGCTCCCTATTACCTCTAGGATTGAGCATTAAAAGCTCTATTTGGTTTTTAAAGCCCTTCAAAATTAGCTCCTTCTGTTCATTCTCCTTTCCAATCTTCTTACGCTTCACTTCACACACTCTTTTACCTATCTACACTGGTCTATCTGCTCTTCTTCACATGCAAATTTGGTCTCTTTTTACATTTTTATTTATTTTTAATTTATAGAATAAAACAAGTATTTCCATAACACAGTGCAATAAAAAGATTGCACATGAAACTGTGAATCTATTATCTACAACTTGCTATTCCTTTTAAATATTATCAATATCATATCAATTTGTTTTTTTCTTTTTTATTCTTCCCTTCACTGCTGCCCTAGAAATGCCTATCATTAGACACAAATATGTATACATCATAACATTCTATCTCTTAACTCTGTACTTTGTTATTGGCTGCCTCTATGTCTAAAATGTTCTCTTTCCTGACCTGAGCCCCTTAGTTTCTCTCTCCCTTAATAACTCAGCTGTTAACTTTTGTAGGAGGTCTTTCCCCTTCTCCCCATTACCTTTCATGTACACCGTATACATCCTTTGTGTACATATTTACTTTGGATGTTGTCTACCCCATTTGAAATGTGAACTTCTTTAGGTTAGCAGGATTTTTTTACTTTGTATCCACAGGGATTACCCCAGTACTTGACACATAGTCAGTACCTAATAAATGCTTGTCACTGACTGCTCATTTAATATATTTTGAAATGAATGCAATTGTTAATGAAAGCATTAGAAAAGAATCTTCAATTAAGTTGGGGAAAGATTTTGAGTCATTGTAGATTTTTAAATTCCTGGAATTCACCTGTTCCAGAACTGATGTGGCTTCATAATTTTTCCTTTATTTTGATAAAAGACTAGTCTAATATATTGAAGCCAGAATGCCTATAAACAAAAAAGGGTTTTATCAGTGTTCTGAATTGGAAACTGGGGAAATTTTCTGAAAATTCTGGTGGATGCTTATGCCAGAAAGAACACAAAGTAGCTAATTCTCTAAGAAAGATTGCTAATGTGACCGAAACTTGGATTATAAAAATTACATACATTTAGGGCTATGTGTCTGTGAGTGTATATCTAATTTTTATGTCTGTATAGACATTGTTTATTTCTGTTTGCTCCATTTTCCCACGTAGGTTCTAAATTCTTAGAGTCTCTTGACAGTGTCTTATCCACGTTACATGTAGTTGTAATTAAATTTCACTACACTATGAATTGCTTTGAATTGAAGAAGGAAACAGATGATACCTGTACCACAAGGGAGAGACGTGACTTCTTGAAACTTGGAGCAATTCTGAATTATTTTAGAGGTCGCGAGGTGGTACCTTATGCTGAAATTTGAGCCAGGAAGGCCTGCGACAAATCTGGCCTTAGATTCTAAGTGTCTAAGGCTTAGACACTAGCTATATATAGACCTTGGAAAGGTTACTTAATGTCTTTTTTGCCTCAGTTTCCTCATCTGTAAAATGGGGATAATAATAGGACTACCTTCCAGGGTTGTTGTGAGGATCAAATAACACGATAATTGTAAAGTATATAGCACAGTTTGGCACATAGTAAGTACTATATAAATGTTAGCTATTATTTTTTATGTTAGTATAATCTAAGTTAAAATGAAAAAAAAATTAAGTATTCTCAGACCCCAAGTTTGAAAGGTGATATGAGTATCAATACTTTATTAGTTGGAATATATTAGAGAGTTTTATCGATCTTCTAACATAATTTTCTAAAATCAAGTTATTTTTTAAAAAAAACTTTCCTTTCATGTCTGATACTTTGAATCTATGGAAGCATGTTCGTAGTATTTTGCTAGCTCGTGTGAACTACAAGAAAGATTTATGGAACAATGTATAATGATAAGACAAGAAAATGAGATACTTTTATCTCCAATTGCTAGGCAGCAAGCTTTGTTTCCAAGAGAATTATCATTGAATTTTTGCAAAACATCACTGAGAATACTGTTTCCCATGAAATCAGTAAATGAACTAAACCACTGCAATATTATGCCATGTTAAGGCCATTTCCTATGACTGTTCATTCCCTTGAAGCCTCTCTAGTCAAAATTCCCATAAACAAGAAAATTTTCCTCCCAGGTGACATGGTGATGTCCACTGCTATGATAAATGTCAGGCATTATTGAAACAAATGGTTATGTTCCCAATCACTCAATTCAGAAACCTTGATCATTTTTATTCCTCCTTTCACTTGATCCTCATATCCCATCACCCACCAAATCCTCTTAATTCTGCTAAAAAAATTTCACAATAAATGGTCCATTGCTTTTGATTTTCATTGCCACCACTCTAGTTACCACCCTTATTACCTGCAATATATATTAATATCTTCCTGACGATGCACTATTTCATGAAACTATTATTTAATAAGTTGCCCATCATGTTTCAGACACTATTCTAGGCACCAAAGGTTAAAAATAAACTATGTAAAACAGTCTTTGCCTTCAAAGAGCTTACATTTAACCCCTCTTTCCTGTCTCTTCTCCCTCCAATATACCCTATATATGGGTATAACATTAATCTTCTTAAATCAGAATTCTGATAATTTGTTTCCTTGGCCCCAAAATTTCATTGGTTCTCCATTCTCTAAAGTCCAAATTCCTTAGTCTTGTAATCAAGGCTTTCTATCATGTAACTCCAACCAAATTTCTAGATTTAGAAAGTAATTATGCATATATATGTATATACACACACACATATATGCATATGTATGTGTACATATCTATGTGTCTGTCTGTGTGTCTGTGTGTATTAAGCCAGTGGAATATTTGCTATTCTCCAAACATTTTACTTCCTTGCCTCCACAAACTGGTCATATTGTTTCATCCCCTTGGGATCTCTCATCTCATCTCATCTCATCTCATCTCATCTCATCTCATCTCATCTCATCTCTATATATTAAGATCTCAACAACCATTGAAGGTTAATTCAAATATTATTTTATCCATTAAGTCTTCCTGGAACAATATCAGATGGATATGTTTTCTCTAAAATCTGTTGTACTCACTTTATGAATAACTTTGAAGGGGTTCAAGGTTATTCATACAATAAGTATTCATCAAGTGCTTACTACCTAAAAGGCACTATGCTAACCACAGACATTATTGACACAAAAATAAGAGTCCCTTCCTGCAAGTAACTTATAAAACATTGAGAACAAACAAGATTAACACAAAATACAAAATATGTACACAAATTACTTAATATTTTAGGGAGTTTGCAGAGAGGAACTCACAATTAAAGGAGTAAGAATAAACTTCTCGAAGA
>JAQQSZ010011849.1:0-12150 GCA_028646595.1 Phalanger gymnotis | reverse complement strand
TCTGGAACTTGGCGACAATATTCCTAGGAGATTTCTTTTTGGGATCTATTTGAGGAGGTGATCTGTGGATACTTTCAATTTCTATTATGCCCTGTGACTCTAGAATATCAGGGCAGCTTTGCAATGACCTTCCCCTTTCTGCACCTATCTAATGTATTTATGTAACTTTTGAGTATTGATGTCATCTTTGTGTACATTTAATCATATTGCCGGATTGTGAACTCCATGAATGCAACAACTGTATCTTATTTCAATCTTCTATATGCCTCAAACCTTTCCCTTTCCCTTCACTGAGAATAGTGTGCTTTGTACACAGTTAGTCCTTAGTAAATGCTGGATAAATGAATAAAATGCCTTAATACCAATTATGGTCTTATTAAAAAATTTAGTTTCATTTTTAGATGTAAATCTGGCTTCCTTTAAATCCTTTTATTTCTCAGCAGGAGAAACATGGCAAATCCAGTCTTTTACAATAGTGAATCTTAAATTAAGGTAGAAGATAAAACTGTGGCATTTTTTTTTCTTGTAGCGTTTGTCCAATGGTTCCATAGACTCAACAGATGACACCAGCCAAGTGATGGAGCTCCAAGAATTACTTGAAAAGCAAAACTATGAAATGGTCCAATTGAAAGAACGCTTAGCAGCTCTTTCTTCCCGGGTGGGAGAAGTGGAGCAGGAAGCAGAGACCGCAAGAAAGGACCTCATTAAAACAGAGGAAATGAACACTAAATATCAAAGGGATATCAGAGAGGTAAGCAGTTCACAATGAGTATTATTACCATCATGCCATTCCTCACACTCTTTCTTCAAAGATTATCATTTGGTTTGAATTATACCAGTCACAGATGCAGCTTGGCCTTGAAGATGGAGATTTAGGCTTGCGATCAGGAAGGGTTGGCTTCAAATCTAGGCTTTGCAATTTACCATATGACCCTAGGTGAGTCATGGCTAACTCTATGGCTTCCCCTCTCCCACTCTTCAAGGTCCTGCATCTGTCATAGTTTCTCCTTTCTCTCTTCAGTCACAATTTGCTCTCAGAAAATAATTCAGAGCAAGGATTATACACTAGCCATGTTAAACATACCACCCAATGGTCTCAAGTAGACCACAAAACTCCCTTGTGCTGCCAGAATCAGATTATAAAGTAATTGAGAAATGATTAGCAAAATCAACAGAAATAAAGTAAAATATAAGTAATGTTAATTTGTGGTTCCCTCAGTCACTATGCACTGGCAAGAGATCCATTTTAATTTTGGTTTAATGACACTAGTATATATCACCTTGTAAATTTTAGTCATTGTGTTTTTGCTCCCAGGGTCACAGATATTTGCATTTTATGTGGCATTACTAAATATGGAATGAAATTAAGTCTGTGTCAACTGTTAAGGTCTTCTTCAAGGTGGGGAAGAAAGCATAGGAAATATTTGGGGGAGCAGAGACGCTTTCCATTTGCTCTCAACGCCATTTTTTACAGGAGCTGTAATATTTATCTTTGAAAATCAATAATGATAATAGTAATAATAACAGTGAGAATAATAGAAAGACAACTGTATTGTGGTAGATAGTGATCTGGCCTCTGAATCAGAGAAACATGGGTTCAAGTCTTCCCTCTGACTCAAACTGGCTGAGTGACCCTGCCACGTCACATCATCACTGTAAGAATCTAAGTTGCAGATTCTCTGAATCACTAGAGAGAGTTCTACAAATGGATGAATCACAGATCCTTTCTAAAATAAGAAATCACAGAATCAAATGATAATAATAATAATAAAAGTTTTATTCAACTAAGAAGTGTTATTTTATCTACCTATGCAACAGTCTATGGAACAGTAAATGTAAAATAGTGAAGAGCAGCATGACCTGGTATGGTTTCTATCTGAAGGCCATTGAAAGAGAAGAGAATGAGATAATATGAGCACTGAAAAATTACAGGAATATTGACATCATCCCTGTTGTCATCTAGTACTGGGAACGTATCCAGAACACTTTCTGTGAGCATAGAGAAAATGAACTTGCACCCTATTTTTATTAAATTACCACAAAAAAAGAAGGAAAAAACTTCCACCTCATAGCTTCCACCTCCCATAGGAAGTACATTCACACATACACACACACACACACACACCAGGACAGTGACCAGGGACATTTCTGTCTGAACCCCATAAAAATTAAGAACGAGATGAGGATGAGAACAATGACAACTCCATAATGCTTTCAAGTTTATAATATGCTTAACACACATTATCTGATTTGATTCTCTCACAAGCCTCTAGTGATACTTTTAACATCCCATTTTAAGGATGAGTACAAAGTCTCGGAGAGGTTAAGTGACTTGTCTTTGTTCCCACTGCTAGAGAGGAGCAAAGGTGAGATTGGAATGAAGTTCTTACTGACTCTACCCACTCTTCTACATGACTCTTTTTTAAATTTATTTCTGAGTGTGTGTGAATTTTTTTCAGCACAGATATCTTTCTCACATATCTAATAACCATAGTCAGCAAACTTCAATATGCATCTCCAGATAATCTAAATTATAATTGCATATGCAGGCACAGCTGCCTGCTGTCACTCGTATAGAATTGACTCATTCCTGTTTTCAAGTCTCTATACCTAAAATCACCTCCTTTTCCCTCCCTAACAAAATGTGTTCCTTCCCTTTTTAGCAAAATCTTACTAAAAATTCTTCTCTTCTATAAAGCCTTTAGAGCTTAACTCCATCTGTCTCCTTTCACTCAATGTATAGCTAATCCTTGTTCTTTTCATAGATGTTGGTCTCTAACTTAACAAACAAGCTCTTAGGGTATGGAGATCCTAGGAAAAATTCTCGGTTTTTAAATTTCTGCTTACAAACTTATGACACATTGTGGACCATCATTACATTTTTAATTGGCTGGATTTTTTCTTTAATTTAATAATTATGCAACTATAGGAAGAGTTACTAAGTGCGTGATAGCACAGGCCAAAAACAAAGGGTAAGAAAAAAGGGAGACAGGTGGCACACTGGATAGAGCTCTAGGCATAGAGTCATCTGGCCTCAGACACTTACTAGCTATGTGACTCTGAGCAAGTCACTTTACCCTGTTTGCCTCAGTGTCCTCATGTGTAAAATGAGCTGGAGAAGGAAGTGACAAATCTATCCAGTACCTTTGCCATGAAGACCCCAAATGGGGTCACAAAGCATTGGATACAACCGAAACGACTGAACGAAATAAAGAGAAAATGAGAACTTTGTGGGTGTGGAAATGCTGCTGAATGATCATCATATTTTGCATATGATGAAGCTCGTGACACTTCTCCTTATGTTCATTAAAAATATAACCTTGAGCAACCTGCCCTCCATAGCCTGATGGCCAGGTTTGTTACTTCACGAGTCCCTCAGGATTCTTCAGTATCCTTAAGGAGCTTTGCAGTGTCCAGGCTCTTTGTTGTTGGCTCCAGCCTGCACTGAAGGTCCTCCTCCAATTGTAGGAGGGTTTCCTACATCCCAATTCCACTTCTTTTATAGTCTCTCCATCAATGAAGACCCCAACTTAGTCTGATTGTTAAAACTTTGTGCCCTCATTCCTTTCATCTCTGTCATATAGCTTCAGGTTTGTTTTTTCTTCAATCAACCGTTGATCAATCCACATTTATTTAAAAAGTGTTGTGCGCTAGGCACTGGGGAGACAAACATAGAAATTCAACAACCCTTGCCTTCAAGGAATTTACATTCTATCAGAAGAGACAATATGTAAGTGGATATTATGTATTTGTGTGTATGTGGTTTTTCAGTTCAGTCACGTCCGACTCTTTGTGACCCTATTTGGTAGCAGAGATACTCGAGTAGTTTGCCAATTCCTTGTCCAGCTCATTTTACAGATGAAGAAACTGAGGCCAACAGGATTAGGAGACTTGCTCAGGGTCACACAGCTAGTAAATATCTGATGCTGAATTTGAACTCATTAACATACTTGATTCCACACATCTGCATGTATACAAATGTATTTGTAAGCATGTATAAAATATAAAATACATAAATATATGATAAATTATGTGGAATGCAGGAAGACAGCAGTAAGTAGAGAGTTCAGGAAAGATTTAATAAATCTCAGTGCCTGCTTGGCACATGGAAGGTGCTTATTAAATGCTTGTTTGGTCATTGATTGATTTAGATCACCTCTACCTGGATATCCTCCTAGCCCTTGAAATTGAACATGGGTAAAAGTGAAGGTGGCTTTTCCCCTCCCCCAATATTGACATCCTTATGATTTTCCTATTTCCTGTAGTTCACTAGGACCTTCTTCTGAATACATCACATAGCCCTGCCTTGTATCTCTAATTTACCTATCTTGTAATATTATTTATTAGAATTATCTTGTACTTACCTTATCCTCCCCCGCAAAAAACCCAAACAAACAAAAAACCCCACTAAGCTTCCAGGAAAAGGATTGTCTTGTCTGAACTTAACAGTGTTCAGAAGTACAGTTCTTTTTCACAAAATAAGTATTTAATAAATGTGAACATTTAGTTGTTAAAATTTTGTCATCCTACACACACCCACCTGAAAATTGAAGTTATTGTTTCACATCTTACTTAGTCTCTCTTACTTTCATATGTAATCAGTTGCAAACTTCCCAATTCTACCTTCCCAATGGCTCTTGCATCTGCCCCCTTTTCTCCACTCCCATTGCTGCTTCTCTAGTTCAGATACTCATACTCCCCATGTGGAGAATTACACAATTAACTTACCACTCGATCTCTCTTGTTTTAGTTTAACTCCAAAGTGTATTTGCTACACTTTGCTGCTAAAATACTCTTCCTAATTAATAGAACTGGTCACATGACTCCAATCAATAAGCCTTTACTAAGCACTTCCTGTGTGCCAGGTACTCTGCTAGGACTAAGAGCTGAAACTGCAGAGAAGGAAACCAGGAGCTTAAATTCTAATGGGGAAGCTGACAATAGACCTAAGTATATATATTTATATATAATATATATATATATATACATATATATATAATAAGGTTCTAGATAATCAATATTAGCTAGTTTTGAAGGGAGGATGCCTGTTGTTAGAAAAATTCAAAAGGGATTCATGTCAAAGGTGGCACTTGAAGAAAGAGAGGGATTCTTTGAGGTGGAAATAGAGCTGAAAAGTTGTCCATGACTCCCAACTGCCAGTGAAAGAAATTTCAAACTCCATAACTTACTATTCAAGCGTATGTATTTCAACTTGGTTTTGCAGCTTTATTTCAGACTCCTCCTCTTCACCCCAACCCCACATTCCATATGCTCCAACCAAACTAATCTAATTGACATTCCTCAAACATGTTCTAAGTATTTTGTCTCTGTCTTTAGTCACAGTTTTCCCTAAATATTCTCTCTTTTCATCTCTGCCATTTGAAATCTTTCTCTTCTATCATGACTAGGATCAAATAACTTCCCTTTGAAGCCTGCAAACAAGAAATATGCTATAAATCCCTTCCTGTGGACTCTTAAAAAAGCCTTGATTTGCTTTCTCAAGCATAACTACATACCAATTTTATGTGCTTATTTCTGTGGAGGTCTTCTTCCTCTCCCTATCGTCTTCTCTCAACAAATCTGTAAACGCTTTGCGGATGGGGACTGTATCACAGAATCATAGATTTTTCAACTGACAGAATTTAATCAAACCCAAGAATTTTAAAGATGAGAATGAAGGCCAGAGAGTCTATAACTGGTCCAAGGTCAGCTAAGGAATGGCAGCGCTGGGATTTGAACACAGGCCTTCTGCAGTAATTGCAATGCACTTTCCACTAAATCATACTACCTTCATTGTTGTATGCCCCAGAGAGGTGAACATATAGCACATTGCCCAGAGTAGGAAATCAATAAAAGCTGATTGGAATTAGATTGGATTCCACTTGCTTGAAACTGCAGGTCCATTTTTATTGCAGCAGGTCAGCATTTTAAAAGAGAAACAGTGGAGTAATTTCATTGTTATGAGATCCAGAGCATGAGTGTAACAGCCTATAATATAATTGAACCTTTCCACTCCTTCCTCCCCTTTTTCGAGGTTGCTGCTTTCAGCGAATAGTTATAGCTTCCTATTTTAGCTCTTCCAAATGACACAGAGAGCCGAGCTGTTTCTTTGACTTGTGAATCCATACTTTTATTTATAGAAACACAGCCTGCAGTTAAAAACCAAATCCCTCATATGGATCATCGAATCAGAAAGAAAATAAAGTCAGAGAGGATATTGTCTGGTGTCCATATAGATGACAACTCTAGGATTGGCTGGTGTAGACAGGCCATTTGTTTATGAGCAAGAGAGGGATATCTGGGTCCTTCTGTTAAATTTATTTCTTTAAAACAAATTGCACACATTCACACACACACACACACACATACACATATACGTATGTATATACACACACAAACATATATGTGCATATGTATATATATGTATGTGTGTATATATATGTGTGTATATATATATATATATATATATATACATATATTTGTACACATATGAGTGTGTGTATGTATGGAAGCTAAGTGGCACAGTAGATACAGCATTAGGCCTAGAGTCAGGAATACTTGAGTTCAAATCCAGCCTCAGACACTTATTACCTATGTGACCTTGGGCAAGTCACTTAACCCTGCTTGCCTCAGTTTCCTCATCTGTGAGATGAGTTGGAGAAGGAAATGGTAAACCACTTCAGCATCTCTGCCAAAGAAGACCCAAATGAGTTCACAAAGAGTTAGAACTAAAATGACTGCAACGATGAGAATTAGATGGGAAAAAAAACCTTGAAAAGGAATGTTAAATATGATTTTTTTTCTTTTTCTATCACAAGATTAATTTGGGAAATCCAGTATTCTTCATAAAAGTCAAGTTGACAGAATATCACAAAGAGGTGTGAAAAAAGCAAACAAGAAAACAAAGTCTGCTCATAGTTTTGTTGTTGAGAAGTAGAAAAAAGTCTAAGACACAAGAATGATAAAGTAGAAAGAGAATCTGAAGTTGGAACACCCAGGTTTGAATACTGGTCCTATCCCTTACCAGTAGCTGAGTTACTTTGGGAAAGTTATCCACCTCACTGGCCTAGGTTTCCTCATCCATTTAATTATAGCATTTAGATGAGTTGTCTACGGTCTCATCTAGTTCTAGTTCCTACGATTCTATGAATTCCCGATGGTAAAAATACAATGTGATTGTATAGTTACATAGGGCAGCTAGGTGGCACAGTGGATAGAGTGGCAGCCCTGGATTCAGGAGAACCTGAGTTCCAGTGTGGCCTCAGACACTAGCTGTGTGACCCTGGGCAAGTCACTTAACCTTATTTGCCTCAGTTTCCTCATCTGTGAAATGAGCTGAAGAAGGAAATGGCAAACCACTCCCATATCTTTGCCAAGAAAACCCCAAATGAGGTCACAAAGAGTCATACACAACTAACTGACAAAATAACAACATATAGTTATGTAGTATATTTTCCTGGCATCCTGGGATCATTTTTCACCAGTTAGGGACCATCCGCATCTGTCCTGACCTATGTCTTGCCACTGGACTCCGATGACTATGGGGGAGAGAGTGAGGCTGGTGACTTTGCCCCTCTCTGCCTCACTCAAATCCAATTCACTTGCAAGTCAAGTCATCACCCTCCTTATGTCACTGGTCCAGTTTGAAAACAAAGGATGGCAAAAAAAAAAATAGCAAACAACAATTCACCAATTAATACCCAGAGTGTAAATTATCCCAGTTTTAATACTAGGGGAACATGTTCAGTGCCAAGGAGAAAGTGATGCTTGAATTACAATAGGCAGAATCTGGTGTCAAGATACTTGTTCCTTATAAAGAGTTTGATCAGTTTGGAACTGAAGACCACTCACTGTACACATAAAGACTGACCTATGCAGGGCAGCTAGGTGGTGCAGTGAGTAGAGCACCAGCCCTGGAGTCAGGAGGACTTGAGTTCAAATGTGGCCTCAGACGCTTGACACTTACTAGCTGTGTGACCTTGAGCAAGTCAATTAACCCCAGTTACCCTGCCTTCCCCCCTCCAAAAAAAAAAAGAAAAATAAACAAAGACCTATGTTTTCAATAGTATGGTGAGCTCCCTAATGGGAAAACTCCTAACAATTCAGGTTTGGCACCTTCTCTTCACTAGATAGTCTTAGAAAGGTACTTAGATCACAGGTGTCAAACTCAAGGCCTGCAGTCTACATGAGGCCTGCAGAACTCCAGAGTACTACAGAAAGCAGATTAAATGAAATTGTGAAATATTTATCAAAATAAATAAAAATAAATCACATAGATAATGTTAATTTTTGTTTGGTTTTTTTTAAGTCAAAATATAGCCTCAAGGATCTGTGCCTATTTGAGTTTGGCACCACTGGCTTAGAACACTCAGAAGTTAAGTGACTGGCCCAAGGTCACATAGTCAGTATGTGGCAGAGATAGGGCTTGAAACCCAGCAAGAAAAACTGAATTCAAATCCAGTCTGAGATACGTATCATCTCTATGATCCTAGACAACTCACTTCACCTCTGACTCAGTTTCTTCCACTGTAAAATAGAGACAATAATAGCACAAGGGCTGTTGTGCTATGATATTTATAAGGTGCTTAGCACAATGGCTAGCATGTAGTGAGTGCTTAAAATGCTTTTTCCTCTCCTCAGCCCTGTGACCTGTACTCGTTTCTACCATAGCAGAGGCTTCATCAGGTAGCAACATTTCTAAGTACACCAGTACCAGATTAAAATGTAATTGGGAAATATTTAAGATAAATAAATAAAAGTACAGTGGAATATAGATTAAAGTTAATATTATCAGACCTCATCTGATCTGTCTTTTATTCAGTTCTAGTATCTCATTTTAAGAAGGGCGTTGATAAGGTGGAAAACATCCAAAAGAGGGCATGGTGAAGGCTGTTGAGCTACTTCCATATGAAAATTAACTGATAGAAATGGATTTTTTAGCCTGGGCTCAATTAGAAAGGCTGTCCAAAAGATGAGAGAGTAGACTTATATTTTTTTTTATCCCAGAGGGCAGAGCGATGGACCATCAATATAAGTTTCAAAGATGAAATTTAGACATGATGTCAATGAAGAGCATCCCAAAGTGAAATGGGTTGCCCTGAAGGTAATGCATTACCTACTTATGGGTCTTCAGGAAAAGGTTGGATGATATTTTTCAAGTATGTCATAATGGGAATTCTTTTCAGGTACATCCTGGACCAGATGGTCCCTAAGGTCTCTTCCAATTCTGAAATTCTGTCATTCTGTTTCTTGGAACTTTTTAGTGGAAGAAATAAAATTAGATTTGCTTGCTTATTGAGCAAAATATATTTAGAATACAAATTGGCTTTCCATATTTTCATAATAGAAAGGAATGTCAAATGTAACTGTGGAAGATTTCTTACTACTTTGGTTTCTTTGAGTCCTGTCTCTCTACATTTGCAAAGTTGACTCGACATAATTTAGAGCTGACTACACGATTATATGTTCCCTGCTTTCTCTAGTGATTGTTACTGTGTACAACCTCCTCCTAGTTCTACTCATTTCATTTTGAATGAGTTCATATATGTCTTCCCAGGTTTTTCCGAAACCACCCTGTTCATCATTTCTTATAGCACAATAATATTCCATCATAATCATATACCACAATTTGTTCATCCATTCCGCCAATTGATGGGCATTCCCTTATTTCCAATTCTTTGCCACCACAAAAAGAGCAGCTATAGATGTTTGTACATATAGATTCTTTTCCTTTTTCTTTGATCTCCTTGGGATATAGAACTACTAATGGTATTGCTGTGTCAAAAGATATACACAGTTTTTATAAACCTTCAAGCACTATTCCAAATTATTCTCCAGGATGGTTGGACCAGTTCACAGCTCCACCAAGAATGCATTACTGTGTCTTTCCTATTTTGCCACATCCATGCCAACACTTGTCATTTCTGATAGATGTGAGCTGGTTCAGAGTTATTTCAATTTGCATTTCTCTAACCAATAGTGATTTAGAGCATTGTTCCAAAAGACTATAGCTTTTGATTCTTTTTCTGAAAACTGCCTGTTCATATCCTTTGATCATTTATCAATTAGGGAATGGTTCTTATTTTTATAAATTTGACTCATTTCCCTAAGTATTTAATGGGACATTTATCAGAGAAATTTCCTATAAAAAATTTGGTAGTATTTCATTGTTTATGCAGTTTCCTTGATTATATCTTTTAATTGGATCTTAAAAGCATTTGCTTTATATGAGATCATGATTGGTATTCCTGCTTTTTGTGATTCAGCTGAAGCATATTAGATTCTGCTCCAGCCCCTTTAACTCTGCGTGTATGTTTTTCTGTTTCAAGTGTATCTCTTATAAACAACATATTTTTGGAATCTGGTTTCTAATCCATTCTGCTCTCTGCTTCCATTTTATGGGTGAGTTCCTCCAATTCACATTCACAGTTATGATTACTATGTCTTTTCCCTCCATCCTATTTTCTTCTACTTATCCTTCTTTCTTTTTACCTTCTCCCTTCTCAAAAGTCTGTTTTGCTTCTGACCACTGCCTCTTTTAATCCTCCCTTCCTTTAACCACTCTCCTTTCTCTTATCCTCTTTCCTTCCTACTTCCCTGTTTAGTAAGATATATTCCTGTACCTAATAGAGTGCCCATGTATTTTTTTTTACCTCTTTGAACAACTTAGAAGAAAGTAAGGTTCAAGCATTGTCCATTCTCTTCCACCATAAAAACCCTTCCTTGTGTGCCTCTTTTATGCAAGACAATTTTCCTCATTCTCCCTTTCCCTTCTGCCTTGTCCTAGGGCCTTCCTCTTTCTCAAACATCCATTTTTTTTAACATCATCACAGCATAATTGACTCATTCCAGTGCCTTATGTGTATGTAGAATTCTTCTAACTGTCCTAATAATGATAAAGTTATTAGGAGTTGCATGCATCATCTTCCCACGTAGGAACATAAACAGTTTAACTTTATTGAGCCCCTTATGATTTCTTTTTCATGGTTACTTTTTTATACTTCTCTTGACTCTCATATCTGAAAGTCAGATTTTCTAGTCAGCACTTGTCTTTTTCATGAGGAATGCTTGGAAGTCCTCTATTTCATTAAATTTCCATTTTTTTCCTCTGAAGGATTATACTGTTTTACTGGGTAGGTTATTTTTGGTTGTAATCCCAACTATTTAGCCTTCTAGAATATCATATCTCAAGTCCTCCATTCCTATAACATTGTAGGTGTTGAATCTTATGTGATCTTGAGTGTGGCTCCATGATATTTGAATGGTTTCTTTCTGGCTGCTTAAAGTATTTTCTCTTTGACCAGGGAGCGCTAGAATTTAGCTATAGTGCTCCTATGAATTTTCATTTTAGGGTCTCTTACAGGTGGTCATCAGTAGATTCTTTCAATTTCTATTTTATCCTCTACTTCTAGGATATCAGGACAGATTTTCTTGATAATGTCTTGAAATATTATGTCTAAACTTTCTTTGATCATGGCATTCAGACAGTCTAAAGGATCTTAAATTATCTCTCTTTATCTTTTTTAATCACATTAATTTAATTAATTCTTTTAATTAATATTTATCACATTAATTTTTCTTCATTCTTTTGACTTCTTTTTATTGTTTCTTCATGTCTCATGGAGTCATTAGCTTCCACTTGCCTAATTCTAGTTTTTTTTAAAATTTGATTTCTTTAATATATTTAGTTTTCAGCACTGATTTTCACAAGAGTTTGAATTACAAATTTTCTCCCCATTTCCACCCTCCCCCCCACTCCAAAATGGCATATATTCTGGTTGCCTTCTTCCCCAGTCAGCCTTCCCTTCTGTCACCCCACTCCCCTCCCATCCCATTTTCCCTTCCTTTCTTGTAGGGCAAGATAAATTTCTATGCCCCATTGCATGTGTATCTTATTTTCTAGTTGCATGCAAAAACTTTTTTGTTTTTATTTTATTTTTATTTAAAGTTTTTAAAACTTTGAGTTCCAAATTCTCTCCCCTCTTCCTTTCCCACCCACCTTCCCTAAGAAGTCAAGCAATTCAACATAGGCCACATGCATATCATTATGTATAACCCTTCCACAATACTCATGTTGTGAAAGACTAACTATATTTTGCTCCTTCCTAACCTATCCCCCTTTATTGAATTTTATCCCTTGACCCTGTCCCT
>JAQQSZ010011848.1:0-12150 GCA_028646595.1 Phalanger gymnotis | reverse complement strand
AGAGACCATCCAGGCTGTCCTGGGCTGGAGCCCTGCTTCCCTCTGCCACTTTGTGGGTTCTGCAGCTCTAGAATTGGTTCAGAGCCATTTTTTATAGGTTTTTGGAGGTACTTGGTGGGGAGCTCATGCCAGTCACTGCTTTCCAGCTGCCATCTTGGCCCTGCCCCCCTATATTTTTCTTTTCACAAGAATTTTAATTATTTATTTAAGATATATTTTATTAATTTTTTCATTACTAAAATTTCCTCTAGTGTGAGGATTAAAATAGTTTGAG
This sequence comes from Phalanger gymnotis, assembly GCA_028646595.1. Taxonomy (NCBI): domain Eukaryota; kingdom Metazoa; phylum Chordata; class Mammalia; order Diprotodontia; family Phalangeridae; genus Phalanger; species Phalanger gymnotis. The sequence goes on along the minus strand of JAQQSZ010011848.1, from coordinate 11,876 downwards.
ACACAGTGTTTCTAGGCAATTTAATCATTTTATTAATAAGGTCAGCATGGTATTAATAAAATAATGGTCGTTTAGCTCTCTCAGATCAGAGACAATCATGGTGGCAGGCTTGCAATATATCTATCCTTTTCAAAGAGCAGGTGTTCAGTGAGGGGCTCTTAAGTGGTATCATATTACCTTTGGACGGAGAAACTATTTCTATACTCAGGCTACTCCCAGCCTTGCACTATGTAGACTAATGGATGTGTCTCCACACAAGCTTGAGTAAAACCAAATGGGCTTCCCCACCTTAAATAAATTCCTTATAAGTTTGTCTGGGGTCTGAACAAGTTTGAGGGGAGTTAATTCAATATCATTGTTAGTAATGCCCTTTAAGAGACTGAATTCAGAATCAGGACTTTGGTAACAAATCTCCCCAAGTTATTTGTTATTAATAATCATTTATTTCACCACTATCTTTCTCAAGTGCCATCCCATATAATATTTTAAAAAACCCAAAATAGAAAAAAAATTGCAAAAGTAATCAATAAATCCAAAATGTTTGAAAATGCATTCAATGTACCACATTTGTAGACTTCTGTAATAAAAAAAAAGGGTCAGAATATCTTCTCATAACTACTCAATGGAACCATTCTTATTCCTTGTATTTTTAGAACATTTACTTTTGGTTATTTTTTGCTTGTTATTTCAATTTACATTGTTTTGGTCAGTGTGTATATAATTTTCTTACCTCTATTCATTTCACCTTGTATCAGTTCATTTAAATCTTTCCATTCTTTTCTGTATTCACCATCTTAATTGTCCCTTACTACAATATGGTGGGATTTAGACTGTGGGAATCCCCTTGAGCCCCATCCCAGGACCACCCTAGATCCCTCCTCCAATCTCTGTGTCTAAGTCTTATCTTGCCTCCATGAAGGTGCTCAGACTCAATCTAGCTCAGTGGATTGAATTTGACTTGTGAAAACAAGCATCACAAAGGGTGGGATTTCTTAAGACAACTCATAATGGCAAACCCTTAATAAACTTTGTCTTTTTCCTTGAATGAGAAGGCTTAGGTCTAATTCATTTGGCAGGACCTGGAGTGTAAATATTTTGGAGACTTGAGCACCCCTGAAACCCAAACCTCTTTAAATATAATATTCTATTACATTCAGGTACCACAATTTGTTCAACCATTTCCTAGTTGATGCATATGTACTTTGTTTCCAGTTCCTTGCTATCACAAAAAGTGCTTTAAATGTTTTGATGCATATGGGGACTGGTTTTTATCACTGGCCTCCTTGGTGTGTAGACCTAGTAGTAGAAACTTGGGTACAAAGGAAAATGACATTTTTTAAAACTTTGTTTGCAAAGTTCTATTTTTTTTTAAATTGTTGTAGATTCCCATGTCTACCAAGAATTCACTAGCATGCCTATCTTTCCATAATGCCTGAAACATTCATGGAGCAGAACCAGGATGCCTTCAATGTCATCATCACTGATTCTTCAGACCCCATGGGTCCTGACTAGATTTTGTTCAAAGAGTCTTATTTCCAGCTGATGAAGACAGTGCTGAAGATGACGGGATCATCTGATATCAGGGTGAGTGCCAATGGCTGCATTTGGAGCTCTTCAAGGAGATATGTCACTTCTGCAAGTCTCTGTTCCCTGTTGTAGAATATGTCTGCTGCATCACTCCCACCTTCTCCAGTGGCCAGATCGGCTTCATGCTCTGCAGAAAGACCCCAAGCACTAACTTCAGGGAGCCAGTGCAGCAGCTGACCCAGGAGCAAGTTGAGAAAATGAATCTCAAATGCTACAGTTTGGACATCCACTGCATAGTCTTTGTCCTGCCTGAGTTTGCCCACAAGGCCCTGAGTGATGTGTGAGGAGACCAGTATGCCCACCTCGGCCTCTTCCAAGGATTTCAAGTCATAAACTCCCATTCCAGGATGCTCCACTTCCTGCTCTGAGGGTATCCACCAGCACTCATCTTTTGCCATCTCTGTCAATTTGTAGAGTATGAGTTGAAAATTTGATGTCGTTTTGATTTGTATTTTTCTTATCATTAGTCATTTAAAGGTAAATGTACATACATACATACATGCATATATACATACATATGTATATAATCATTTAGAGCTTTTCTTTACCTTTGCAAAGCACTTTACAAATATTATTTAACTTTATCTTCACAACAACCCTTTTGTTTTACAAAAGGGGGAAATGAAACAGAGGGAGCATAAGTGACTTGTTTAGAGACACACAGTAATTAAATGCCAAGGGCAGCATTTGACGTTGATGGCTTCCTGACTCTAGATGCAGTATTCTATCTACTCTTCTACCTAGCTAACTTGTATTATTCTTTTATAGAATTTGCAATTCTTTTGAGATCTGTTTAATCATATTCATCAATGACTTATGCTCTATGGACTACTCAAACTCCTATTTTTTCTTTATATATTTTGGATAACTTATTCAAGAAAAAAAAAATAGCAAGACTTTCCCTGCTATTCATCTATTTCCTTGTTTAAGTCCAGGAATTGATTTATTTGTACAGAAGCTTTTCAGTATAAGATAATCAAAGTTATCTATTTTATCTTTGATAATTGCTTCTACTTTTTTTTTTTAATTTTGATTTATCCACAGCTGCAAAATGTGTCATCTCACAATCTTTCTTTTTGGTTCTTTATTTCTTGCTTTATTTTTTGGGATAGTGTTCAGGAATATCATGCAAGGTGCTAACCTAAGCCTAATTTCTGACAAAATGCTTTCAAGTTTCCCAACAATTTTTAAAATCAACTAGTAGGTCCTTTCTTGCATTTTTTATGTTTTCAAGTTCACCAATATTTGGATTATTGAATTTCAGTGTTCCTGATTGCATTGTCTTTTTCTTAGTTTGTTCCATTGACATGCCTTTATTTTTTTTTTTAAGTAGTGTGGTGAGTACTGATTTATAATAGTTTGATAACTGAAAATACTAATACCCTTTCATCTCAAATACTTTTCTTTATTCCCTTATGATTTCCCCCATGTCAATTAAAAAAAAAAGGTTAGCTTATCCAGTTCTATGAAGTATATCTTTGATAATTTCATTGGTATAGCATTAATAATCAAATAATCAAAATTATCATTGGTAGTTTTGAATTTTTTTTTATATTGGCACAAGTCAGACACGAACATTGAAAAGTCTCACAGTTATTTAAGTATTGTTTATTTAAGTAGTACTTGTAATTGAATCTATACAAGTGTACTACTATAAGCTTTGTTAGTTTGATCCACAAACATTTTATTTATCATTTAGTTTCTTAATATTATATTATCAAAATTAAAATTATAATTCTCTTTCATTATCATCTGTTGAATTTTTAAATATATTGCATTGTACTTAATTATGACATGTTATGCTATTATGTTATATTATGTAATACTATATGCCACAATACAGTATATTCAGCTCTGCTCTATTTTACTCTTTTTTTATTCTGTTTCATGGATATGCTCTTGCTTTTAGTAATTTATATTATGTATTAATATTCTCCATTAGTATATTTGACAATTCTTTGGGTTTTTTTCTAAATAAACCATCATGACTTCATAAAAAAGACTAGTTTTATTTCCTCTTTTTTTATTGTTATAGTTTTAATGTATTTATCATATTTTAGCACTATTGTTAGCATTTCCAGATCGAGTTAAATGATAGTGAAGAGAATGGGTATCCTTGCTTTACACCTGAATTATTTAGCAAAGTTTATCATATCTCCATTGCATATGTTGCTTGTTTTAATTCTAGAAATAGTTTTTATGACATTCCAAGTGAACTTCTATGCATTTACTTTGCAGGGCTTTTTTAATTAGTATAGCTTTTAATAAGATATAGCTTGGCAGTGGCTTATTCTTTGGAAATATCTTTTGTTATAATCTTTTGGTTTTGGATGCTTTATGACATCTTCATATAAATCCAACTTTGACATGATTTTTTGGGCTGAATTATTGTAGAATATTCTACTGAATTTTATTTTTTAATCAAATTATATTGAGGAATTATTTATTTTCTGTTTTATCCTTCCCTATTTTAGGCATTGACCCTACTTGTCTTATAAGATGACTCAAGTAAGGTACTATATTTCTCAGCAAAATTCTCAGTTCTGAAAATAATTTATGCAGTATTTGTAAAATTGTTCTTTAAAAATATGATATAGTTTCTTTGAATCCATCAGATCCAGGAGTATGCCCATCCTTTTAGCAGTTTGATTACAATAGGACCTAGTTCTTTTCCTGGGATTATACTGTTTAAGAAATTTATTCCTCAGTTAGTTTAGGTATTTTATATGTTTTAAAGTTTCCCCTATTTCCTTTATATTCTTAGTTTTGGTAGAATATAAGTACATAGTAGGTTCTGTTAATTCTTTTGATTTCCACTGGCTTTGTTGTGATTCTATCTTGTTCATTTGCTACTTTGTTGATTTGATTTTACGTCACATTCATTTTTTTAATTGTATGAGCTGAAAGTTTATCTTTATTACTATGATTTTTAAAGAATGAGAATTTTGTTACATTTACTATTGCTATAGTATTTTCCCCAAATATACCTATTTCTTCTCTAACTTTGTCATCATCTCTTTTGTAATTAAGGTAGATCAATTTATTTTTTGTATTTCTATTTTTTTTAATAATTAGTTTAATGATTCTCCTATTTTCCATTTTGTTGTTTTTTATGATTTTATGTATATATACACACACATATATATACATAAACGTATTAGATACACGCATATACACATACACACATACATTGTTTCAGGAGTAATGTTTTCTTTCACTTGACTATGATTATTGCTATAATTTGTTACTTAACTCAGTCTTTGTTTGAGATTTCATTGAAGGAGCAGTGCCAAGATGGAGGCTTGAAAACAGATACTCACTTGAACTCTCCCCGACATCACTCCAAACCCTATAAAAATGACTCTAAACAAATTCATTTTTTTTGAGTTATAAATACACTCTTTGGTGAAGGGGCTTGTTAGAGTTGAGAAGGATCCTTCTGTACACAGATGATCAATACTAAGAGACGCTAATTGACCAGACTGGAGAGAGACAGAGACAGACATCTTGTGCTCTCTCCCCACCTGGCCAGCAGAGAATGGTATGGGGGCCCCCTCCATAGTGTCATGGGTTTGGTAACACTTGGTCAATGGGTGGGATGGCTGACAAGGGGCAGGTCCTCAGTTGGGAGGGGATGCCATGTGCCAGTGGGTACCCACAGATCAGGAAGAGGGGCATCCTGCAATGGGCATTTGTGGCTTGAAGTCCCTGGCAGAGGCTGAGGTGGGCATGCTGGTCTCCTTACACCTCACTCAGGGCCTTGTGGGCAAATTCAGGCAGCACAAAGGCTATGTGGCGGATGTCTGAATTGTAGCATTTGAGGTTCATTTTCTCTACTTGCTCTTGGGCTAGCTGCTGCACTGGCTCCCTGAAGTTAGTGCTTGGGGTCTTTCTGCAGAGCATGAAGCCAATCAGGCCACTGGAGAAGGTGGGGGTGATGCAGCAGACATATTCCACAACAGGGAACAGAGACTTGCAGAAGTGACATATCTCCTTGATGAGGTCCAAATGCAGCCATTGGCACTCACCCTGACATCAGAAGATCCCATCATCCTTCAGCGCTGTCTTCATCAGCTGGTAATAAGACTCTTTGAACAAAATCTAGTCAGGACCCATGGGGTCTGAAGAATCAGTGATGATGACATTGAAGGCATCCTGGTTCTGCTCCATGAATTCAAATCCATCTAGAATTTGCAAGGTCAGCATTGGGCTGAAGTAGCCCACAGTCATGCCTGGCAAGTATTTCTTTGAGACCTGGATCACTTCCTCATTAATTTCACACTGGACCAGAGACTCCACAGATGGATTCTTTACCACTTCCCAAGGATGTCATCATCCCCACCAATGATTAGCCACCCAACCAACCAATGATTAGCACCTTTTGTGGGCTGGGATGACTGCAGAGGGGCAGGTTGGCAATCATCTCCTGGTATGAGAATTCTTCCCTCTCTGTGCACTGGATGACTCTATTCAGCACCAGGACTTTGCCGTAGGTCTTACTGCATAAGACCAGGATCTCCTGGTACTGGGAGTGCTGGTGATGGAGCAGCTCATCCATCTGCAGGTACATGGACTGACCAGGCCACTGGTTGCATGTCTCCTGGAACCAGCCCTCACAGATGACGAGGAGCCTAGGCTCCATGGCAGGGCCGGGGATGCACAGGCCATGGTGGCTGCAGCACAAAGGGGTCATCAGCACCCGCCTGTCTGCCCTCCTGCCAGACCACCTTTAAACAAATTCTTGATCTAAAGAATCCACAAAATGACAGAGTGAAATAAGTGTCCAGCCTGAGACAGCCTGGATGGTTTCTGGAAAGGGTCTATTGCACCATGCAGAGAGCAGGGTGCAGCCCAATTTGGGCCATGACAGAACATATAAGGCCACAGTGGATGAAGCAGAGCAGGCCTCAGGGCCCTGAATCACTGAACTATGGCAGTTTCCAGACTTTTATACCCACTAATGCAAAAGGCAACAGAGGAGGTCAGTGGGAAAACCTTGGGAATTCTGTGAGAGAAGTGTGCGATCTGGCCCCAACCATGGAGCAGTGTTGATGGCTGCAGCTGCAACTGCAATGGCTACTTGTGGAGCTCCAGGCACAGACACAGCAGGGAGATTCAAGTGGCTGATCAGAGCAGGATTGTAGGGATCCCTTTGCTGATGCAAAGGCAGCGTTTTCTCTTTTTGCCCTGCTGGGATCTGTGTCACATTCCTGGTTAGCAGTCCTTAGGGGAGGAGGCACGCTGGTACGGTATAACAGAGTGTATGGTAACTGTGAAGAGGGAGTCCTCCTGGTAGTTACATGGCAGAAAAGAGTGCTTGAACTCATGGACCAGAACACAGGTGGGGAGCGGAGTATCGTACCATCTCAGAATAGAAGTAGCTCTGAAAACAGTGGCACAAAATACCTGAAACCTGTGATAAAGCAATCTCCACTGTAGAAGCAGTCACACCCTGACAAGGAGCTCAAAAGTCAAGTAATTGGCTGGGAAAATGAACAGACAGTGTAAAAGGACTCAGGCTCTAGAATCTTTGTTTGGTGACAAAGAAGAACAAAACATACAGCCAGAAGAAGTCAACAAAGTCAAAGAGCCTACATCAAAAGCCTCCAAGAAAAATATGAATTGGTCTCAGGCCATGAAGAGCTCAAAAAGAATTTGGAAAAGCAAGTAAGAGAAGTAGAGGAAAAATTGAGAAGAGAAATGACAGTGACACAAGAAAATCATGAAAATCAAGTCAACAACTTGGTAAAGGAGACCCTTAAAAATACTGAAGGAAATAACATCTTAAAAATAGACTGACTCAAATGGCAAAAGAGCTCCAAAAAACCAATGAGCAAAAGAATGCCTTGAAAGGCAGAATTAGACAAATAGAAAAGGAGGATCAAAAGACCACTGAAGAAAATACTACCTTAAAAATTAGAATGGAACAAGCGGAAGCTAGTGACTTTATCAGAAATCAAGAAATTATAAAACAGAACGAAGAGAATGAAAAAAATGGAAGGCAATGTGAAATATCTCATTGGAAAAACCACTGACCTGGAGAATAGATCCAGGAGAGATAATTTAAAAATTATTGGACTACTTGAAAGCTATGACAAAAAAAAAGGGCCTAGACGTCATCTTTCAAGAAATTATCAAGGAAAACTGCTCTGATATTCTAGAGCCACAGAGTAAAATAGAAATTGAAAGAATCCACCCTTCACCTCTTGAAAAAAGATCCCTAAAAGAAAACTCCTAGGAATATTGTAGCCAAAGTCCAGTGTTCCTAGGTCAAGGAGAAAATATTGCAAACAGCCAGAAAGAGATAACTTGAGTATTGTGGAACACAATCAGGATAACAAAAGATCTAGCAGCTTCTACATTAAGGGACTGAAGGGCTTGGAATATGATATTCCAGAGATAAAAGGAGCTAGGATTGAAACCAAGAATCACCTACCCAACAAAACTGAGTGTAATATTTCAGAGAAAAATATAGAATTACAATAAAATAGAGAACTTCCAAGCATTCTTTGATGAAAAACACAAAGTTGAATAGAAAATTTGACATTCAAATACAAGAATCAAGAGAAGTGTGAAAAAGCAAACAGGAAAGAGTAATCATAAGGGACTTACTAAAGTTGAGCTGTTTTGTTTACATTCCTACATGGAAAGATATTTGTAACTCATGAGACCTTTCTCAGTATTAGAGTAATTGAGGGGAATATACATATATATAGACAAAGGGCATAGGGTGAGTTGAATATGAAGGTATGATATGTAAAAAATAAAATAATATTAAGGGGTAACCAAGGAATGTATTGGGAGAAGGAGAGCGATAGAATGAGGTCAATTATCTCATGTAAAAGTGGCAAGATAAAGCTGTTTAACAGAAAGGAAGAAGGGGTAGGTGAAAGGCAATTAGTGTATCTTACTCTCATCAGATTTGGGTTAAAGAGGAAATAACTTATACACTCAATTTGTTATTTTACCCTACAGGGAAGTATGGGGAAAGAGAATAAGAGGGACCTGGGAATGTTAGAAGGGAAGGCAGATTGGAAAAGGAGGCAGTCAAAAGCAAACACTTTTGCAAAGGGACAGGGTCAAAGGAGCAAATTGAGGTGGACAGGATAGGATGGAGGGAAATATAGTTAGTCCTTCACAATATGACTATTATGGAAGAGTTTTGCATAAGGATACATGTATAACCGTATTGGCAATTGAGGTGGGACATTTTTTACGGTTTTAGAATGCTATATTAAGTACCTTTGATTAAGTCTTACTAGATGCAAATCTCTGGACACATAACCTTTTGCTAACTAGGTGTAAAGCCCCAGGCTCACACCCTTTTGCTGATTAGTTGTGAATTCTTCCAGCCCTGAACAGAATATAAAAACTCAGAAGGTAGCAATTTGTCTGGGGCTCACTCATGGAGGTCTGCTAGCAGCTACTGTAGCTGTGTAAGACCAACAACCAGCACACAGAAGGCCACTAACACGGGTTCTTTTGAGTTGCTTTACTAAGGAAAGCAACTTTAAGGAGTTAACAATCTCAGTTTAATCAGACATATAACTATCATTCACTTAGTTCAGGAGGAAAAGCCAGCAACCTGAACTTCAGAGCAAATACATACAAATTGAATTGGTTGCCCGCTGAAGGAGGGTGGGTGGGGAGGGAAGATGGGAGAGAATTTGGAACTCAAAGTTCTAAAAACCAATGTTAAAAAAGTGTTTTTACATGCAACTGGGAAATAAGATATATAGGCAATGGTATATAGAAATATATCTTGCCCTACAAGAATCTAAGTGGAAAAAGGATGTGGGGGGTGGAGTGGGAGTGGGGTGATAAAAGGGAGGGCAGACTGGGGAAAGGGGCAATCAGAATACATGACAACTTGTGGTGGGGGAGGGTAGACATTGGGAGAAAATTTGTAATTCAAAATCTTGTGAAAATGAATGATGAAAACTAAATATAAATTTTAAAAGAAAAAATAAAAATAAAAAAAAATATTGATAAATTTCCATTTGATTCATTTTTTATTTTGATCCCCATATAAATTACAATTATCATTGTGTTATTGTTTATCAAAATAGGTTTAATATTTCTCCCATTTTACATTTGCTTGCAATACCTCTATACCTAATACATGATATGTTCTCGTAAAGGGTTCCATGTGATTATGAAAAATACACATCTTCTTTAGTACTTCCATTCAGAGGACATCATATATTTAATGCATTTATCCATCAATTTATTAAAATCTATCTATATTTTTCCATTTTGTTTATCTTTAGGTTTATATAAAGCTGAGAATAGAAATTTAAAATCTGCTGAAATAATTATGTTATCATCTATGTCTTTGTGAGGCAATTTTTTTTCCTTTATTAAGTTAGATGTGAATGTATTTAGAATATTACTTTTAGTGCCATTTTTTTTCCTCCATAGTTCCTTTCATCCAAATGTAATTTCTCTGCTTTATCTCTTTTTATACTGTGAATATTTACTAGTTCGTTTGGGTTTTCTTTTTTTGCTTTTGCTTTGTCTGATAGCATGATTCCAACTCTTTTTTCATCAATTCAGTTGATTCATAGTGATTTTTTTTTGTCTGGTCCTTTATTTTCCATTTGTGTATATCTTTGGTATTTTGGTATGTTTCTTATAAGGAAAATACTATGGGATATTTTTTATCCAATTTGTCACTTAAAAAAATTATTGGATTGCTCAATCCGTATACATTTTAAGTTATATGTTAGTTTTTCATTATTTTCAACTTATTTTTCTTGAATTATGATTTTTCTCATTTTTGTTTATTTTATTTTATTTTAGCTTAATCTACTTTATAATAATTGCATTCACAACATATTTCTTTGGAGCACCATCAAGCAGCTCCTTCTTCCTATTTGCCAAATTTCCCCCTAGTTTTGGGATATGTTTTTAGTTTTTTAACTCATTTTTCTCTTCTCTAGTTTCCTAATTCTGATCCCTTTTTTCCCCTGTCAAGTTAAGTGTTCAAGCAAAGTTTCCCTCACTTTCCTTTTACTTATTTTGTTAGCTGTTTTTTTTTCTTTTTGAATTTCATTTCCCAATTACATTTCTTTATAGGGAAAAAATCTATATTTTTCTTATTCCCTTCAACATTCCTCTTCCCTTTCTCTCTACTCTCGACTTTTATTATATCATTCCTTAGTCTGAATTTTTCATGAAAATTTCTAAATAATCCATTTTGCGGGGGGTGGGGGGTCGAGTACTGAATACTTTTATTCTGCTCATAGAGCCACTGTGGGCTCATTGAGACTGCATCACAAGTACATTACTCCACACATCAACACCAGGATTGGAGGTGAGAACAAGTGATTCTATCCTAGTCACAAGATGATAAAGGTTTTCCAACAGAGAGTAAGATGATCAGGTAGTCTCTGGTGTAAGAGAATAATAAAAAGGCAGTGAGAACCAGAAAGGTGGAAGGGAGAGGGAAATTAAGCAGCAAAGGCCCCAGCCCCCAAAACAAAACTGGTCTATAACTTGGTGCTGCCGTTTCTTAGGACAGGAGCAGACTTTTACAGAGGTGAATGGGGTCTGGGAGATCATAGGCCTCCTGGCTACACAGTTTACTTGGCCTGAGGGTTTCTGATGTTCCTTGCAGCAAATTTAGCCTTGCTGCTTAGCTCTTCCTCAATTCTGAGAAACTGGGTATACTGGGCCAGATGCTCAGATTGGCAGGGGGCATGAATCTTGTAAATAATCTATTTTGAATTTCCATTTCTTTTTTTTTTAGTTTCAAAAAGCTTTTATTTGAGGCTTCCCTAAAGGCAAAATATCAGAAAACAATCCACTGCAGAGACAATGTTTTGTAATAAAGAAATAGTATCTTTAACCCTTCCTTTCCCTCAAGTGTACATGCTTTCATCTTATTATGAATATTTAAGAGGTGGTTTCCCCATGTCTAGATATTTGACTTGTTTAAAAATGCACCCATTATTATGGCCCTCCACCATTCTGGACATCACTAGCAGGCATTGTGCAGCTTCTCTGTAGTCTCAACCATATACTGTAAGGTAATTAGAAAGCTCTTTTGCCCAATGTAACACAATATTTTAAGGTTGTATTCTGCTTCCCTGTTATTGGCTGGAAAGAGAAGAATCTCCTAAATGTGGATAGAACACTCAACATTTGAGGAAAAAACACTATCTGAAACACCTAAATTATTACAAGTTGTTGGTCATAAACTTAGGGAGGTGAAGCTCAAAACTGGACGTGTTAAATAGTCTCCTCCCTCAAATGGATAATTAGAAAAAGGTCAGTTAAAGAAGTCT
>JAQQSZ010011847.1:0-12150 GCA_028646595.1 Phalanger gymnotis | reverse complement strand
GGCACACTCCGCCCAGCTCCTGGTCAACTTGGTCCGCGCCGCCCATGCTGGGCTCTGCTCTGCTCAACTCCGCTCCCCTCAGCTCCCAGCTTCATGCGGGATAGACCTTACCCAGAGGCCATCCAGGCTGTCCTGGGCTGAAGCCCTGCTTCCCTCTGCCACTTTGTGGGTTCTGCAGTTCTAGAATTGGTTCAGAGCCATTTTTTATAGGTTTTTGGAGGGACTTGGTGGGGAGCTCATGCTAGTCCCTGCTTTCCAGCCACCATCTTGGCTCCTAAAATAAATAACATTTTAAAAAACATTAAAAAATTAAAAAGTGATACAAGCGATTCATAGTTTTATATACAGTCCTCATTTTGTATTCTATTTTGTATGTGAAAATATTTAATTTCGTTATTTCAATTTAGAATAAAACATACAAAAAAGAAAGAAAAGTAGATCAAAGAAAGGTTGTGAAGGACTTTAAATTCCAAACAGAGGAGTTAATATTTGATCCTACATGTAACAAATTGTTCCTGATGTTTTGATTGAGGGTATTGTAACCTTATAAACAGTATTTTTGGACAGTACCTGAGTCAGGACAAGCTGGCTGCTCACTCCTGAAAGATTTTGGCCCAAAAAGAATGTATAAGGTGTGAGTGTGGCAGGGAGGGGCGCATGTTATATTATATACTGAGTGCAATGTTATATGCTGTATGCCATGTTACATACTGAGTGTTATGTTATATATTGAATATGTTTTGTTTTAGGCCTTGTGGTCATACTTGTTGGGGGAAAAGGGCAACTTATTTTGTGTCTGTTTAAGGCCATGTGGCCACCTGGTGATAGGTTGTTATGTTGTTGTTGTTTTTTAATTATAAATTTATATTTTATTTTTAGTTTGCAACACTCAGTTCCACAATTTTTGGGGTTCCAAATTTTCTCACCCTCCCTCTCCTCCTCCCCCACCACACCCAAGACAGTGTGTAATCAATGTAGGTTCTACATATATTTTCACATTGAAATTATTTACATAATAGTCTAGTTGTAAAAAAAGAATTGTAACCAATGGAATGAATCATGAGAAAGAAGAAACAAAACCAAAAAAGAAGTGAAAAAAGAGAGCAAATAGTTTGTGTTAATCTTCATTTAGACTACATAATTCTTTCTCTGGATGTGCATAGCTTTTTCCATCATGAGTATTTTGGAGCTATCTTTAAACGTCGCATTGATGAGAGGAGCCAAGTCTATCAAAGTTAGTCCTTACAGATACCACATGTCTGTAATCATGTATAATGATCTCCTGGTTCTGCTCCCCTCACTCAGCATCAGATCATATAAATCTTTCCAGGTTATAATGAAATCCATCTGCTCCTCATTTCTTATAGCACAATAGTTTCCCATTACATTTGTATACCACAATTGGTTTAGCACAATTGATGGGCATCCCCTTGATTTCCAATTCTTTGCCACCACAAAAAGAGCTGCTATAAATATTTTTGTATATACTGGGCCATTTCCCACTTGTGTGATCTCTTTAGGATACAGCCCTAGAAGTGATATTGCTGGGTCAAAGGGTGTGAACTTTTATATAGCCCTTTGGGCATAGTTCCAAATTGTTCTCCAGAAGGGCTGGATCAGTTCACAACTCCACCAACAATGTAACAGTGTTCCAATTTTCCCACATCCTCTCCAGAATTTATCCTTTTCCTGTTTTGTCATGATAGCCAATCTGACAGGAGAGATGTGGTACCTAAGAGTTGTTTTGATTTGCATTTTTCTAATCAATAGTGATTTATAGCATTTTTTCATATGCCTATAGCTATCTTTAATTTCTTCCTCTGAAAACTGCCTGTTCATATCTTTTAACCATTTCTCAATTGGGGAATGACTTGTATTCCTATAAATTTGGCTCAGTTCTCTGGATATTTTAGATATGAGGACTTTATCAGAGAACCAGTACTGGTACCAGTACAGTGCTAGTTGTAAAGATTCTTTCCCAATTTTCTGTTTCCCTCCTAATCTTTGTTGCATTGGCTTTGTTTGTATAAAAACTTTTCAGTTTAATATAATCAAAATTATCCATTTTGCATTTTGTAATGCTCTCTATCTCTTGTTGGATCATGAATTCTTTTCTTTTCCATAAATCTGACAGGTAAACTATTCCTTGCTCTCCCAAATTGCTTATAGTATCAGCCTTTATTCGTAAATCATGAACCCATTTTGACTTTATTTTGGTATATGGTATAAGATATTGGTCTATGCCTAGTTTCTGCCATAACATTTTCCAATTTTCCCAGCAGCTTTTGTGAAATAGTGAATTCTTAGCCCAGAAGCTGGATTCTTTGGGTTTATCGAACAGTAGATTGCTATAGTTGTTGAATACTGCATCTTGTGCACCTAATCTATTCCACTGATTCACCAATCTGTTTCTTAGTCAATACCAAGTAGTTTTGATGACTGCTACTTTATAATACAGTTTGATATCTGGTATGGCTAGGCCTCCTTCCCTAGCACTTCTTTTCATTAATTCCCTTGATATTCTTGACCTTTTGTTCTTCCAGATGAATTTTGTTGTTATTTTATCCAGCTCTGTAAAATAATTTTTGGTAGTTTGATTGGTATGGCACTGAAAAAGTAAATTAATTTAGGTAAAACTGTCATTTTTATTATATTAGCTCAGCCTAACCATGAACAACTGTTGTTTTTCATTCATTTAGCTTACTTTATTTGTGTGAAAAGTGTTTTGTAATTGTGTTCACATATGTCCTGGGTTTGTCTTGGCAGGTAGACTTCCACAAATTTTATAGTGTCTACAGTAACTTTAAATGGAATTTCTCTTTCTATCTCTTGCTATTGGGCTTTGTTAATAATATATAGGAATGTTGAGGATTTATGTAGGTTTGTTTTATATCCTGCAACTTTGACAAAGTTTTTTATATTTCAAGTCGTTTTTTACTTGATTCTCTAGGATTCTCTAAGTAAATCATCATATAATCTGCAAAGAGTGATAACTTAGTTTCTTCTTTGCCTATTCTAATTCCTTCAATCATTTTTTCTTCTCTTGTTGCTAAAGCTAACATTTCTAGTACCAAATTGAATAATAGGGGTGATAACAGACATCTTTGTTTCACCCCCGATCTTATTGGGAATGCATCTAGCTTATCCCCATTACATATAATGCTTGCTGATGGTTTTAGATAGATGCTACTTATAATTTTTAAGGAAGACTCCATTTATTCCTATGCTTTCTAGTGTTTTTCATAGGAATGGGTGTTATATTTTGTCGAATGATTTTTCTGCATCTATTGAGATAATCATATGGTTTCTGCTAGTTTTGTTGTTGATATGATCAATTATGTTGATAGTTTTCCTAATATTGAACCAGCCTTGCATTCCTGGAATAAATCCTACCTGGTCATTGTGCATTATTCTCATGATAAGTTGCTGCAATCTTCTTACTAATATTTTATTTAAAATTTTTTGCATCAATATTCACTAGGGAAATTGATATATAATTTTCTTTCTCTGTTTTGACTCTTGCTGGTTTAGGTATTAGTACTGTATTTGTGTCATAAAAAGAATTTGGTAGGACTCCTTCACCTATTTTTCCAAATACTCTAGAAAGAATGAGAATTAATTGTTCTTTAAATGTTTGATAGAATTCACATGTAAAACCATCTGGCCCTGGAGATTTTTTCCTAGGGAGTTCATTTATGGCTTGCTCAATTTCTTTTTCTGAGATGGGGTTATTTAGGTATTTTACTTCCTCTTCTGTTAAGCTGGGCAATTTATATTTTTGTAAATATTCATCCAACTGGTCTCAAGCCCAAAAAGTATTCCTGGAAGACCTCAAGGAGGATTTTAAAAAACAAATCAGAGAGATAAAAGAAAAACTGGAAAAATTACTGATGAGAACAAATCTTTAAAAAGGAATATTGGCAAAATAGTTAAGGAGGTTCAGAATCTAATTAGAGAGAATGACTCCTTGAAAAGTAAAATTAAGCAAATGGAAAAGGAGGTACAGAAACTAAATGAAGAAAACAATTCATTAAAAATTGGAATTGGGCAAGTAGAAGCCAATAACTCTATGAGGCATCGAGAATCAGTCAAACAAAATGTAAAGAATGAAAAAAATAGAAGAAAATGTGAAATATCTGATTGGAAAAGCAAGTGACCTGGAAAATAGATCCAGGAGAGATAATCCAAGAATTAATGGTCTATCAGAAAGCCATGATGAAAAAAGAGCCTGGACAGTATCTTCCAAGAAATCATCAAGGAAAAGTTAGCTGAGGTCCTAGAACCAGACAGTAAAATAGTCATCAAAAGAATCTACCAATTACCCCCCTCCCCCGAAAGAGATCCCAAATGGAAAACCCCAAGGAATATAGTAGCTAAATTCCAGAATTATCAGATCAAGGAGAAGATACTGCAAGCAACCAGAAAGAAATAATTCAAATATTGGGAACTACAGTCAGGATCATGCAAGATCTTGCAGCTTCTGCCTTAAAAGAAAGGAGGAATTGGAATATGATATTCTGAAAGGCAAAGGAGCTTGGGCTACAAGCAAAGATCAACTACCAAGAAAAATAAAGCATAATTTTTCAGGCAAGGAGATGGACATAAAATGAAATAAAGGAATTCCTGATGAAAAGGCCAGAGGTCAATGGAAAATTTGATGTTCAAATAAAAAACCCAAGACGGACATAAAAAGGTAAACAGGGGGAAAGAAAACCTTGTTATTCAATAAGAGCATATTGTTTATATCCTTATATAGGATTATATTGTTTTATATATGCTATATGTGTGTGTGTGTGTATGTATATATATATATATGTCAATCTTGAGAATGGTACAGTTATTATAACAATTAAAAGGAATACACATAGAGTGAGGGTGTCAGTATAAAGTAACTGATATGATGATAAAAAACATAATTAAGGGATATAAAGGGATTGTTCTGGGCTAAGAGGTAAGAAAGAGGTAGAAAAGGGTAAATTACATTACGTGAAGAAGCACAAAAACATATTATAGTAGAGGGAAAGAAGGGACAGAGAAGACCAGTGTTTGGGCTATACTCTCATCAGATTTGGTTCGAGGAGGGAATAACATACTCTGAAAAGTACAGAAATAAAACTCCTCCTACAGGCAGCAGGAGAGGAAAGGGGAAAGAAAAAAGGGGGTGGTTAGAGTGGGGGAAGAAGTAGCAAGAGGAAAAGGGTAAGATAAGAGAGGGGTGTCAATAGGGAGGGAAAATTGAGGAAGGTGGTGGTCAAAAGCAAAACTCTTTTGAGGAGTGGAAAGGAGAAGGGAGAAATTAAAGCATAAACAGGGGAAATAGGATGGAGAAAAAGACACAGATAGTAATCATAACTGTGAATGTAAATGGGATGAACTCTCCCATAAAATGGAGGCAGATAGCAGAATGGATTAAAAACCATAATCCTACAATATGTTGTTTACAAGAAACATTTGAAACAGGGGGATACACACAGGGTAAAAGTAAAAGGCTGGAGTAGAATATATTATGCTTCAGGTGAAGCAAAAAAAAAAAAAAAGCAGGGATAGCTATCCTAATCTCAGATAAAGCAAAAGCAAAGAAAGATCTAATTAAAAGAGATAAGGAAGGAAACAATATCCTGCTAATGAAGCAATGTCATTACTAAACAAATATGCACCAAGTGCTATAGCACACAAATTCTTAGAGGAGAAGTTAATGGAGTTACAGGAAGAAACAGACAACAGCTATACTAGTGGGGGACCTCAACCTCCCCCTCTCTGCACTTGAAAAGTCTAACTTCAAAATAAACAGGAAAGAAGTTAAGGAGGTGAATAGAATTTTGGAAAAGGAATGATAGACCTATGATAGACCTCTGAGGAAAACTGAATGGGGATAAAAAGGAATATACCTTTTTCTCAGCTGTATGTGGCACATACTCAAAAACTGACCATGTACTAAGGCTTAAAAATCTCACAATCCAGGGCAGAAAGGCAGAAATAGTCAATACAGCCTCTTCAGATCATGATGCAATAAAATTATTTGTAATAAAAGACCATGGAAATATAAATTAAAAATTAATTGGAAACTAAATAATCTAATCCTACAGAATGAGTGGGTCAAAGAAAAATCTTTCTTATTGCTAATAACAATCTTAGGTATATGTTTCACATTTTACATACGTAAAAAGTAAACAGTCTGTCCTTATTGAGTTCCTTGTAATCAGTCTTTGGTATGTACATTATATTTCTCTTGGCTCTTGTATGTCAAATCCTCTATTAAGTTCAGGAGTTTGGGTTGATTTCTTTTTTTTAAGCCAAGTCCTGAAAGTCTGACAGTTCGTTAAATGCTTAGCTTTGCTGGGTATGATATTTTCACCTGGAGCCCCAGTTCTTTTGCTCTTTGATATATAATGTTCCAAGTCCTGTGGTCTTTTGGTGTAACCACTACTAGATCTTGTGTGATTCTAATTGTGACACTATGTTATTGAAATTGTTTTTTTTCTTGTTTCTCATGATATTTTATCCTTCACCTGGGGGTTTGGGAATTTGAATATAATATTCCTATGGGTTTTCATGATAGGACCTCTTTCAGATAGTGATTGGTGGATTTTTTCTATTTCTACTTTCCCTTCTTGTTCTAAAGTTTCAGAACAATTTTCTTTAATTATTTCTTATATTATTGTATCGAGATTCTTTTTTAGATCGTATCAGGTACTATAATTATTTTTATGTTTTTCTTTTTGATCTTTTCTCTGGATCAGTTGTCTTTCTTATGAGATGTTTCACATTCTTTTCTATTTTTTCATTATTTATATTTTGTTTTATTATTTCTCGATCTCTTATAACTTTACTGGCTTCCCCTTGCCCAATTCTGATTTTCAAGGAGTTGTTTTCTTCCTTAAGCTTCTGGATCTCCTTTTCTAATTGGTTGACCTTCTTTTCATAATCTTCTTGTTTTTCTTGGATTGTTCTTATTTTTAAAAAATTTTTCTTCTCTCTCCTTTGATTTTTAAAGTCTTTTTAAAGTTCTACGAATTCTTTTTGAGCAAGTAACCATGTAATGTTACTCTCCCCAGGAGAGGATTTCTTTGCTTCAGTATCCTCCTCTGAAGACAAACCCCAGTCTTCTCTATTCCCATAGTAACTCTCTATGATTGGATTCTTTCTCCTTTGCCTGTGAATTTTTTTTATTTGTAATAACTTAGTTTTTGCAATCACCTCTAGCGCTGGGGTGTGTGCCTCTGGCCTCAGATCCTTCTTCAGTTCTCATCTCCGGCCTTAAATAACAATAACAACCTGGTCTTAAACTGTAACCAACATCTCCAGCCTCCTGTAAGTGCCCTCAGCCAATGGTGTCCCTGACCTACTACTTCTGCTCTCACCAGGCATGTGGTGGTTCCTTCTCATCCCTGATTCATCCCTGGAGCACAGCTGGGTCTGGCATTCCTTGTCAGCAGAGGTTGCTTCAATCTTCCCTGGCTCAGACACCCAACTGAGGCCAAGGTAGCATCCCAACCCAAATAACCTCAGAGCTTGTCACTTGTTGTTTAAGGTGACCTAGGAACTAGTTTGGAGGTGTTTTCTCTTCACAGGGATCAAACCTCATCCTGGTATTTTTCTTCAGATCTTCTTGGATTGTCCCAGGAGTACTCCTCTTCTGCCCCTACTCTTATTTATTTTTGCTCTTTGATATTCACCCTGAGGCACTATTTCATCTCTTTTGTGTGGGAAAATCTTGAGAGGTTGGAATTTTCTGCCCTACTCTGCCATCGTCCCAAAATCTTCTCTCCAACTTTAAACTTTAAAGAAAAAAAGCGCTACCCTTTTAATTATAATGTTCTTGAGGTGATGCTGTATGGCTGTGTCATAGAACACTAATGCGTCTGAACAATTAAAGGTAAAGGTCCTCCAAAAAGCAATGAAAAGACATGGTGGATATGAGCAGCCTGCAACATATTCAACATGAAGAGTTCTTGTGGAGATGAATGAAGAATTGAACATATGATAGGACATAAAAGACATTAGTACAGAGATGTATGGCTAGAAAAATTTTTTGGATCCGTTACAGGATGCAAGTGAGCAGTACACCATGAGAGGTCTGTGTACTCCAAAGGCACCCATGTGATATCAATATATCTAGAGGAAGGACCCTAGAATGTGAAGAGATGCTTTATGGGATGTTTATTGAAGTGAATGGACAAGAGTCACACAAAGTGTTCGGGCATGGATGGGTTATAATAGGCTATAATTATAAGAGACTGTAATAGGGAGAGAACCCACACTGATGAGCTTACAAACTTGTTAAAGAATTGAAGTGAAAATATCCATTAACATTTATTAACAATGTGACCACAATATTAGCCTAGTAGGCCAATACTCTTAGAAATTTCAAAACTAAGTAAAAATATAAAAGCTGGTATTAAGTGGCTTAAATATGAAAGTGAGCCCAAGGGATGTTGGTAAAGACTGCTAAAATATAATTTGGGATCAAAACCTGAAAGTCTAGCAGCTAATGGACTACTCATAATCTTCATACCTATCTATCATTTAAAAAAATAACCAGGAGGGGCAGCTAGGTGCCTCAGTGAGTAGAGCACTGGCTCTGGAGTCAGGAGGACCTGAGTTTAAATCCATCTTCAGACACTTGACACACTTACTAGCTGTGTGACCTTGGGCAAGTCACTTAACCCCAATTGCCCTGCCTTCCCTCCTCCAAAAACAAAACAAAAAAAAATAACCAGGGAAATTGCTGGAGTAAACAATTACTGAATAGTATCAGCAAATACATATTCTGTTTTAACAGATGGGGAAAAAAGCTGGTTCCAGACATTTAAGTATCAGCTGTTTGTTTGAAGAAGCAGAATCAGATGGTTAGAGTGAATAACCAAATAAATACCTAATAAAAAGCAAGGATAAATATGAGAAAAGATATTACAAAAGATGTCAAATTCTTGTCTAAAAGGGAATGGGGCCACCTGATGATGACTATTAACCCCATTCAACAAGGCTTTAACGAAGAAACTTCTGGAGAAAGTGGGAAATGGTCTAAGAAAACATCTCTCAATCCCTCGACGAACCCTGCATGAATTTCATGGAGTTCATGAACTTTGGGGGAAATGTTTTTCACTAACCTGTAACAGAAATTTAAAATTTCCTTCAATTATTTAAAGAACATTACTCTGAGAAGGGGACCATAGGTTTTAGCCAAACAGATGCAAGACACAAAATAAACACGTTGAGAATCCCTGGTCCAAGATGAACGCTAGCAACATGGAGTCAGGAATACAGGGTTCAAAGCTCAATTCTGACACTTACTGAATCCTCATTTTCCTCACTGATAAAACAAGGATATTGAAGGAGAGAGCTGCTATGGACCCTTTCAAATACTATGGCAAAAGATGGAGCAAATTAGGCTTTGCCAAGTGTATCAACAATCCAGCTGGCAACTTCTGTGGCGGTATAAGATCCACCAACAACCAACACCCAGAAAGCTGCCAACACAGGTCCTTTTGATCTGCTTTATTTAAGGAAAGCAACATTAAGGAGTTAACAATCTTACTTCAATCCAGCATACAAATAACATCCACCGCCAGCACCCTGAATTACAGACCAAATACAATTCGTAGTTTTCAACATCTGGGTCTACAGCCAGGTTGCTCATTAGAACGGCTGACCCAGAGTCACACGCCATGCCACTCCTGCTGTGGCTCAGAGCTCCCAGCACTTTGCGCATATATATCCTGTTCAGGGCCAGAGAGCCCTGACCTCACCCAGGCTGGGCTTGGAGAAGTTCTCTAACCCCAATACCACATCAGGTACAAATCAATGGCTCTCAATTGTCTCAGTGCTGAGAAATACAAAAACATCCCACCTTATGTGCCCCATTCAAACAAAGGACAGAATCATTAAAGGTCAATGGCAAAAAGTCCCACATTTATTACTATTGCACCCAGTCAGATCAGAGCATGTAGGTATATTAAATCAAAAGAGTCAGTATATGAGTCGAAAATATGATTTTGAGCAGTGGACTAAAGCAAAAAGCAATGTCGATTCAGGAAGAACACAATTTGAATGAGAATGCCATAGAGGTTAGCTGAATGTGGAATCATACAACTTCCTTGGTTAAGATGGCATTCTTTCATTTCCTTTCATTCTTTCATTCTTTTATTTCATATCACCATCAAGCCTATTGAACTACAGTAGAATTTCCATGCATCTAGAAGTCATCTACTTACAAGAACACTTCTCTCAAAGACATGAGTTCCAAGTAAAGGATGGCACAACCAGACCTGTTGAGAAATTGGCATTGTTGAGGCTATGGTCTGGGTTTTCTTTCACAGCATGACTAATATGGAAATAGGTTTTGCATAATTTTACATATATATCAAATTGCTTGCTGTCTTAGGGAGGGGGGCAGGAGGGAGAGAACTTTGAAGTCAAAAATTCTTTTTAAAAGAATGTTGAAAATTGTTTTTACGTGCAATTGGAAAAAATAAAATATTATTCAAAAAATTTTTAAAAGAGACATAAGTAGAGGCGTTGGTTCTCACTACCTCTTCAGCAAAGATGAGGAGAAAAGAAGAGAGGGAGATAAGGCAGAGCAGTTGTAAAATGGAGAACAAGGGAGAAAAGGAAGATCATGGATGGTCTCCATTTTAAACTGCTAAGAGTCTGGATTGGAATTTAGGAAGAAGTTGTTTAGCAGGACTAAGGAGAGAAGAGAAGCTTCGGAATAGCCACTGTGAAGAGGGTGGTAGAAAGTCAATTAGAAAAGAATAAAGATATTATGGAACTGTGGGGGAAATTAAGGACCCAGCTGAAATTAGATAATACCAGTTTGTAGTAGATCTTTTCAACGTGCTTGTGTGACTTCCATTAGCAGTGTTCTGCAGAACTCTGAGTAGGAATAGAAGATAGACCATGGAGGTAACTTAGAGTTAGGATTTGATGGGTGTGAATAGTCATAGTGCAAGGGAATAAGAGATTGTGCTTTTATGTGTAGAGCATAGCACATAGTTGAATTGTTTAACTATATGGTTAAGATTGAAAGAGCAGCTAGATGGCACAGTAGATAGAGTGCTGGACCTGGAGTCAGGAAGACTCATCTTCCTGAGTTCAAAATCTGTCCTCAGACAATATTTATGCGACCCTGGGCAGGTCATTTAACCCTGTTTGCCTCAGTTCCTCATCTGTAAAATGACCTGGAGAAGGAAAGGGCAAACCAGTATCTTTGCCAAGAAAACCCCAAACTGAGTGGCAAAGATACAACTGACACTGGACACAACTGGATACAAAGATACTTATACAAATATACAACTGGATACAACTGAAATGACTGAGCAACAAAAATAAGATTGATAAGAGATAAAAAGAGGCCATAACAAGGGCAATGAACTTGGAAAAGAGGGAGAGATAAAGTGAGTACAAGTTTACCAGGGGCTCAAGAGGTCTAGCAGGAGTGAAGTACCTGGAGAGATTGGAGGATAAGAGGTTATGGTCAAATAGAGGGATTTTAGCCTTTTGGATAATGCAGGTAGAATATTATCTGGAACATTTATCCAGTACTGGAAAGGTTAAACAAGGACGCTGTGCTTCTAGGGGAAGTCAAGACTCTGTACTCACAAGAGAAGAAAAAAGATGTTGAAAAAAGGTCCAAATGAAGGGAATTTTGTTAACTATAATAAGGTTCCAGACAGCACAACAGAAGGGAAATTAAAAGCAGAACTGGGACTAGGGAAGGTCAGGGTTAGGGTGGATGGGGAGGAGAGAGCTGGGAGTGATAACACTGCTAAGGGTAACCAATAACACTGAATCACAGGAATTAGGAAAGGAAGAGGTAGGAGAATTGCTTACATGTTCTCTTCAGAAAAGCAAACAAACATTATTTTTTAAAGCATAGGTTCAAGTACAAAAAGAAATCATTTCATGGGATATGTAATTATTTTATCTTGCAGTTCTCATGGTAAGTATTGGGGGAGGGAAAGACTACCACGAAAATAATTGAAGCTTTTCTGCAAATATCTGTTTTAGAGGAAGAAGAAGGAGAGAAATTTTGTGAAGTTCATAAGGCCCTTAAATCTATATCAACATGTACTTTAATATGTTTATGTTGGTAAGCAAAATGGCCTTTGTTTTCTTTGAGTAACTCAGTGTATTTCATTAAGCCTTACT
>JAQQSZ010011846.1:0-12150 GCA_028646595.1 Phalanger gymnotis | reverse complement strand
TCTTCTTCCTCCTCTTCCTCTCCCTATTCCTCCTCCTTCTCTTCTTCCTTCTACCTGCTCCTCTTTCTCCTCCTTCTCTTCCTCCTTCTCTTCCTCCTCCTTCTCTTCCTCATCTCTGCCTACTGGCTTCCCTAGCTTCCTTCAAGTCCCCATCAAAATCCCACCTTCGATCAGAAGCCTTTCCCACCCACTCTTTAGGTAGTAGGTCCTAGAGCTTGGATCCTATGTGTGACCTTAGGCGAGGCCCTTCCCTTCTGTGGGCCTCAGTTTCCCCTTCTGTAAAATGAGAGAGTTGGGCTCCAAGGCCTCAGAGGGCCCTTGTAGCTAGAAGTCTGTGACCTTATGTGAGGCCAGGCTCTCTGCCTCCAAATCCAGCCATTTTTCATACTGAAATGATCTTGGCCTGAATTGGACCTGGTGTTAGAAGGTAGCTTAGAGACCATCTCATTTAATTCTTCAAGTCCCTTTACATTCCTGGGCTTCAGTTTCCTCACCTGCAAAATGAGGAGGTCAGACAAGACCAGGGGTGGGGAACCTGAAGCCTCGAGGCTACATGTGGCCTTCTAGGTCCTCAGGTGCAACCCTGGTCCTTCGCTAGTACAAGGAATGTGAGTAGGCCATTTTAGCAGAGTCCTATGTATTGCCATGTCCATGATATACTACTTGGATAAGAATGTGTAATAATGCCTCCCGACCACCAGATGTCACTATAGGACCATTAATCAATTTGGCGGGGGTTTTTTTTGTTTTTTGTTTTTTTTTTTGTTTTGTTTTTTAAGCTAGTAAGTGAATTCCCAATTTCCTATCAGGGAAGCACGGCAACTATTACGGGAGGTGACTGATTGCTAACCCTGTACAGCAACCTTCGTGCAAAAGTACAAAGCACTATCTGTCATGTACGTAA
Source organism: Phalanger gymnotis (assembly GCA_028646595.1). Classification (NCBI taxonomy): domain Eukaryota; kingdom Metazoa; phylum Chordata; class Mammalia; order Diprotodontia; family Phalangeridae; genus Phalanger; species Phalanger gymnotis. The sequence continues at coordinate 11,246 of JAQQSZ010011846.1, read as the reverse complement.
AAGACAATGGATATTAAAATATCTGTGAAGATTTGGGGAAATGATATTATTAAAACATTTGGTGGGGGGCAGCTAGGTGGTGTAGTGAGTAGAGCACCGGCCCTGGAGTCAGGAGTAGCTGAGTTCAAATCCAGCCTCAGACACTTGACACATGTACTAGCTGTGTGACCTTGGGCAAGTCAACCCCAACTGCCCTGACAAAAAAAATTGGACTGTGAGGAACAAAATCCCACCTTCTACACTCTTCCATTTTTTTCAAACTGACCTATGATTTAATTAGTTTGGGAGGTAGCTGGTAGGGCAGTGGATAGAGCACTAAATCTGAAGCAGGGGTGGGAAACCTGCAGCCTCAGGGACCTAGAGAGGATTTGTCCTGTGAAGTTGGGATTCAGTCCAAAGGCCGAACTTGAGGACCTAGAGGGGATTTGTTCTATGAGGTTGGCACTTGAGGACCTAGAGGGCCACATGTGGCCTTGAAGCCGAAGGTTCCCCAACCCTGGGGAATTAAGAAGACCTGAGTCTAACCTCAAACACTTCTTCCTAGCTGTGTGACCCTGGCCAAGTCATTGTTTGCCTCAGCTTCCTCAACTGTAAAATGAAAACAATAACAGCGCCTACTTCCCGGGCTGCTTTGAGGATCAAATGAGATTATTATTTGTAACATGCTTAGCACAGTGCTTAGCACATAGTAAGTGCTATACAAATGTTTATTCCCTTTCCCTTCTCTCTTTTTTTTTTTTTTGGAGGAAGAAGGGAGGGCAATTGGGGTTAAATGACTTGTAAGTGTGCAAGTGTCTGAAGCTGGATTTGAACTCAGGTCCTCCTGACTCCAAGGCTGGTGCTCTACTCAACTGTGCTGCCTAGCTGCACCTACCCCCTTTCCCTTCTCTTTAGGCAACTCCTAGAGAGGAAATTTCTCTGCCAATGAAGATGAGCCATTTCTTGGGCCCTGACACATCCTCGTGGTTAACTCTGGGCAAGTCAGTCTTCTCTCAATGCCCCAGGCAGCACTTTAAACTGCAGAGCCACTAAAGAATGGGTGTTTCCTCACTGAGAGTTCAAACCACAGGTCTAATCCAAAAAAGCAGTTGACAACTGTATTGTTTGACTGACAAGGTTCCCATTGGGCTTACCTTGGCTTCAGTGAGGAGCAAGGATGTCTGCATGCTGCTTCTTGGTCTAATCAAGAGCCAGTACTGGGAACCACAGGTCTGGTTCCACTAGGGGGAAGTGATGGGTGAGAACATCCTCATTGGACTTTGTTTGTGTCCCAGACCTGTTGTTCCCTGGTGTAGAGAATTGTCAGCCGAGGAGACTCCTCCCAGTGCAGGCCTGTAATGGCTCTGTCATTTGTAGTCTGAGAGAGCTGCCTGGGGAAACTGAGGTAAGTTGTCCAGAGTCACTCAGCCTGTTTATGTCAGAGGTAGGATGGGAGCTCAGGCCTTCCTGTCTGGATAGCTCTCTACCCACCGTGCCACACTGCTTCTCATTATGATATTATTATCATAGAATATAAACTGTATCATGAATCGTTATAAGATATAATACTGTAAACAACATAACAAATCATAATGTATGATATATAATATAGAAAATATAATATAATATAAATATAGTGTAATATTTTGACCAGATTTGTGATTTCATTGGTATAGGGAGTTCCTAGATGAGGTAACTCCCTCTCTCAGTGCAGATTGGTCACTCACTCTGCAACTAATAGTCTTAGAGCGTTTCTTGGGTGAAATGGCCTGCCCAGGGTCACACAGTATTTATCAAAAGCAGGACTTGAACCCAAGGCTTTTTGCCTTGTATCTATCCATTATGCCATACTGTCTCTGTTCCATTCATTTAACAAATGATTATCGATGGATTGTTGATCAGTTCAAGCAATCTGACAACTTCAAAATTCGAAGTGGCATCTGTGGCCTGGCATAAAACCCCTTGGCAAAAAACCAAGTCTAAAATACAAGAAAGGCGACATCTTAGATTTTAACATTCAAAGCTAAAAATGGGGGAGGGGTGTTCAGAAGGTTATGTCCCAATGCCAATCACTTAAGCTTTCTTTGAAGAATCTGTGTGGATGCTGGCTTTGAAGATTTTTATTCAAATCTGGTTTCTCCCACTTAGACCTACAGCAAATCACAACCTCCCTGGACCTGTTTTCTCATCTGCAAAATGAGATTTAGGTAACCTCTAGCTCCAAGTCTGTGGTCCATTGAACTCCCCTCCAGTTACATTTCCTTTGCCTAGTCAAGACAGAACTCTAATGGTACAATGCCCAGAACTCCCAGATCCAGATCACCCCTATGTCTAGGACAGTAATGTTTGTAACTATTCAGTATTTATTGTTTATTTTTATTGTATATTATTCAGTATTATTTATTATATCTCCTTGTTTTTAAGTAGTACTAATGTACTTAGGGAGTCAGTGCTGGGAATAAAAGCAGTGTAGACAGCATTGGAGAATTGGGGAGTCTATCTCATTTTGCCAAGGATATACGACTAGCAGTTTCTTTTGGTTTTGAACCCATTTGTTAAAAGCATTCAATTAGACACGCATACCAGGTGTGGCATTGAACTCAGACACCTGCCATTGGACATGATAAAGTTTCAGTATTTTAGTTTAAATCGTACCCAATGAATACAAGGAAAGGATGAGTAGCAATAAAGTACACAGAAGACAAAGTCTTTAACGTAAGAGGATTATCTCTCAGTTGGCATTAATTCAAGGAGCAAGGACATTTCTATACTTTTTTCTTTCTTTTAATAAACTCAAAATACCTATAAAAAAACAGCACAGGCAAACTGCACAGATCTGGAGCATAGTGGGAAATTCGTATATATGCAAGGGCACTCAGACAACAAGCAGTTAGTTCAGAAGGCTGCCAGTAGGGAAAAAAACACAAGGGAAGGAAAAAAAATGTTCTCTATAAAAAAAAAATCACATTTTCTTCAGATAAAATTCTAAAGAAATCCATAGGACTCCAGAAAATACTATAAATTTGTCTTTGGAAGCTTTGAGAAAAAAAACACACACATAGATTATATACATACATACACACATATATACATATATGTACACATGTATGTGTGTATGCTTGTGTGCATATGTGTGTGTATAAATAGAAATTATAGCAATCCCAGATGAGGACCCCATGTGTAGCCATCAGGTGGCGTTGATGAGCAATTGCTGGAGAGTCCCATTCGCTTGCTGGTAGTTTGCACATGCCCTATTAAGTCTAAAGAGCTAACTGTTGCGATCTCCATGGTAACTAGACACAGGAGAGTTACTGACCCTCTCTATTCCTTTCTCTGAAAGGGTCAGCCTCCTCCTTTTAGAGGAGTGGTTTCCAAACATTTTTGATAGAGCCCTTTCCGTTAAAATGTTTGAGCACCCCCACCAATATATGTACATTTATTTATAAATTATTGCACTTATGTGCTATAAAATACATAAAATAGATATTTCAAAGGGGGACAGGTGAAATAAGCAATATTTTCTCACTAGCTATGTGACCTTGGGCAAGTCACTTAACCTGAATTGCCCTGCCTTATCCCCTCCAAAAAAAAGAAAGAAGCAATATTTTTAAAATTATTATTTTATGGCACAAAAACTCTCTTAGCTCTCACTAAAATTATTAATACTGATTATTGATAATGACTAATTGATAATGGTCATCTATAATGGTTAATTATCTATTATATTATATTGATAATGGTAATTATTAATCATTTTAGGGAGCTTCTTTATTCATGTGTGCTCCATTGTTTTTGGAAATCTTGGTTTGACAGTACAATCCAATGAAATCACAAATCCAGCCAAAATATTAGCATAATACATTTAATATAATGTATAATGTTATATTTTATGATATATAACATATAACATAACAACATACAACATATAACATAATCATATAGCACAATATTATAACATATAACATATAATGAGAGGTACGTAACAAATAATGGTATAGTAGATTCGAAGCTGGCCTCAAGCTCAGGAAGACATGAGTTCAAGTCCCAGTGCATACTGGCTATGTGACGCTGGGCAAGTCACCTAATCTCTGAGTGCTCCCAGGCACGTCTCTAATTTCAAACCAGATTTCAAAGTCTACTTCTCTTCTCTTTTCTTTCTTTCTTTTTTTTTCAAGGCAATGGGGTTAAGTGACTTGCCCAGGGTCACACAGCCAGTAAGTGTCTGAGGCCAGATTTGTACTCAGGTGCTTCTGACTCTAGGGGCAGTGCTCTATCTGCTGCATCAACTAGCTGCCCCCAAAGTCTACTTCTAAAGTCAGTTTATTTTTGATACTTAGTTCTAATGGCTATAAAAGAGACCTCACAAAGATCCACAGATCCAAACAGAAAAAGTGGCCTGCATTAACTAAGTCTGATCCTCAGTTCTGCCCACCAATAATGCAAAGTTCTTGTTGACAATTGCCTAATCAATTTCTCTCTTCACTGACTTCAAGCAGTTGAGTTTGTTTTTTTACAAAATAATTAGAAGGATTTTTATAAATGGTCTAGAGGGAGGCCATATGATTCTGCAAGATGAAGGACTGGAATTCTCTTACCTCACTCTAAGTGAGAACATGGGAAGGCCTTAGCCTAAAAGGGCCAGGGTCTCCCATTGCATCCTGGGTCATGTCCAAAATAGTAATTATATCAAAGAGAGAAAGCAGTTTCAGCTGTCCCCATGGTCTAGGACACCAAGAACCCCATGGAGGTAAAAACCCAACATCTACTAATCCCTAACTCCTAACATACTCAGGACCTCCTCCCACACTGCCTAGCGCACTCTGTCAGGGCTGCACAAGCTGCCCCACGGACTATCAACAGAATTCAATTCAATTCATACCCCTTCCTGATGCCTCGGAAAACCAAAAGGTAGAAATTTCTTCAGGCTGGGACAAGTGTGGCAGCTGTCTGTGCTACAGTAATGCTCAGCTAGAGAACTGAGGAACAGAAGAAACAGAGTCAGGATGTCAGAGTGTTCATGGAACCACTAGGCTTGCTGAAAGCAAAGAACACAGTATGTAGCTGGGATCAGTTCAGTCCGCTCAGAAGATATTTAAGACAGAGACTTAGGCCAGTGAAAAGTAAATTACCCAGTTGTGGGAGGAGACTGAGATGTCTTTGAGGCTCAGCCCCCAGGGAAACTGCCATAAAAGAGGAAGAAACTAGAAAATAAGGAGAATATAAGGGGAAAAGACTGAAGATCTCAAAAGGAAGAAAACTCAATTAAACACCTTAAGTATAAGCAGATAACCCAATAGGGAAGATATTAATAACAAAGGGAATAAGACCTCCAGATCAACTGAATCCAGACATGCATGCGTAAATATTGCCACACAAAATCTGCATCTATCAGAAAGGAAAAGGAATAAATACCTGATCAAGGAAAGGACCCTATGGATTCCCAAGGGACCATGGAACCACAACAGGATATTCCCAAGTGTCTTTAAAGAGGAATAAGAATTGTGAAAGCAGAATGTGTGGCCTGCAGAGCAGAAATAATTGGCAGAATAGAATAACTTGATCCATAGTGCCAAGTCACACTAAAGAAACAAAAGAAAAAATAACTAATTGGGAATGCAAATACAAGCAATAAAGGACAATCAGGAAGAAGAGAAGCAAAAATCAGTAACATTCAAAGAAAGCATAATCTCCATACAGGCAAAGTATATTGATCTCGAAAACAAGATGAGTAGAGATACCTTAAAGATTAGGTCTCTCAGAACACTAGTCTCCCAGACAAGTAAAAAAAAAACACCTGAACACCACAATGCAAGAAGTAATACAAGAAAACTGCTCAATAATTTAAGATGTCTTGCCTCCATTCCCTTTGTTCCTCAGTTCGCAGAATCTTTGAAAACAGTAAACAATGCGGCAACCGAAAGAATTCACAGGTGGCCTCAGAAATGAACAAACAAAGCCCAATGCTGCAAATTTCAAGACATAGAGTGGTTAAATCTAACAGTGACAAACAACAAATTGTGCAAGTGTCCAGGAGAAAGCCTTTAGATATAAAGGGAAAGATATTCGAGTAACACAAGACTATTCTGCACCCATTAGAAACTGCAGGAGGGAATGGAATAATGTGTCTGGAGAGCAAAGGAGCTCAAGGTGCATCCCAAGGTGGCATACTTTGCAAATCTTAAACTAACAATTGATGAAAAAAAAGAGAGATCTCCAATAAAAAAGAATTGTTCGAAACATTACTAGAAAGAAAAGCATACCTGAACAAATTATTTGCGTTTAAAGCACCACGGACAACAGAAATACAAGACAGATAAACAAATACAGCAAACATGAACTGTAACAACGGAGAATCCATTACGAGATATCTTCCTAAAAGTACACGGTAAGATAAGGGTGAAATCAGAAGTCATATAGAAATAATGATGGAGAGGTCTGAAACCTTGTAGACTAAACCTTACAACACTCAGCCTACAGGTAAATCAATGGTTTCGTGGGACTAAAGTAAAGAATGAGAAGGCATAGAACATGGGGGAGAGGAGGAAGAAGACAAAGGAAAATGTGAAATGTACTCTAATCAAATCAGATGTTAACAAGGCAGGAAAAATAACTTCTATTGTCTTACAGGAAGAAGAGGACCTACAGGAGAATAGGTGAGGAGAAAAAGGGAGATATTGAACCATGAAAAGAAAAGAGTAAATCTTGTTTCAGTGGTTGGAGGGGGGGACTATTGAAGGAGACTCCTGTAGGGGAAGAGAGATATCCTATAAAGGGTGATGGGGACCTTACAATGAGTATGGTCTGCAGTGATTTGGTGCTTAGAGATCCCAGTCATCCTGTCTCAGTAAAAGAGGAATCAGTTTCTGGGAGCAACTGACATGGACTCAAAGAGATTTCATGGTAAATTGCGGAGGAAGTGACCATGAGGAGGGCAAAGATTAATAATAAACTTCAAAATCGGGGGGTCTAACAATATTCCCACCGATATCTTCTCTATCACTTGCCAGAATCGGTATTTCTAAGAGTGAGGAACAACAGAATAAGGGATCAAGGACAAGATCTACAAGGCAATAACATTGAAACTGTTTACAAGAGAGAACCAAAAATAAGGACTTTAGATGCATACATTCATGAGGAATCCAAACTAAATAAGTAGAAGGGCAATGTATCAAAGAATTAACATCTAGAAAGAATAGAAAGAAAGAGAAGATAAGTTCGAGAGGAAAAGAAAAAGAAATCTGTTTACGAAAAAGGCACCAAAAATTAAATAAAAAACCAAGATCATGTTGAAAGAAATTAGAAAGAAAAGGATATTACTTGACTGCTTAACCGAGAGAGAAAAAGAGGGGAAGAATTGAACAAGCAGATAAAAGGAAGAAAGTAAAAGCAACTAACAAGTAAAATACCAAAACTAGGAAGAGGGACAACAAACAGAAAGAGAGGAAGCTTGAGGGGGGAGATAAGAGAGACAGAGAGAATGGGGTTGTCTTATGGTAGATTAAGCTAAAATAACTGAAGAGACCAAGTACTATGCTTGCAATATATGTGTGTGTGTATATATATATATATATGTATATATACACACACATATATATATATACATATATATACATATATGGGGAAAATTCCTAATTTTGAAAAAAATTAAAAACAGACTCAAATGGAGACTTAAAAATGAAATCCTAAATAACAAATGGATTGAAAAACAGATCATGAAAATAATAATAATGTAAAAGAAAATAACATTAGAAAACATTAAATTAATTTTTTTAATTTTTCAAATGCTTATTTTTTTTCAATTACATGTAAAAAATTTTAACATTCTTTTTTTTTTAATTTTGAGTTCCAAATTCTCTCTCTCTCTCTCTCTCTCTCTCTCTCTCTCTCTCTCTCTCTCTCTCTCTCTCTCTCTTTCTCTCTCTCCCCCTCTCCCCTTCCCCTCCCTCCTCATTGAGAAAACAAGCAATTTGATATTTGATATAGGTTATACATGTGCAGTCATGCAAAACATCTTCCATATTAGTCATGTTGCAAAAGAAAACACAGACCAAAAAAAAAATCCTGAGAAAAATAAAGAAAGGTTTTAAAAAGTATTCTTCGATCTGTATTCAGACTCCATCACATAATGAAATTTCTAGGATGCTGCTAAAATAGTCTTCAGAGGGAAAATCATGTCCCTATAAACATACATTAACAAAATAGAAAAAGAGAAGATGAATATGTATCTAAAATTAGAAAGCCCACAAATAAACCTGAAGTACACACAAAAGAGATTTTTAAAACTAGAGGAGAAATACGTTAAGTGGCATTTTTTTAAAAAATCTATTAAAATGATAAATAAAACTAAAAGCTGGTTCTTTGAAAAGATTAACAATTGATAAACCTTTAGCCAATTTGATTACAAAGAAAAAGGCAGAAAATCAACAAAATAGCAAAGGAACAAATGTGAAATCACAGCAAAACCAGAAGACATAAAAAGATTAATTAGAGTATGTTATGTACAGTTATATGCTAACAAAACTGAGGACACAAAACAAATAGAGAAATACCTTGAAAAACATAAAATATGTAGCAGCAGACCATATAAGGATCTTAACTGATCCAATGTCAGAAAAAGAATGAGAACCAACTGACTATTAAGAAATTACCAAAGGGATAAAATATTTCTTGTTCTGGTGGATTCACAAATGGATTCTATCAAACTTTTACAGAATAATTAGTACCAATGCTATGCAAATTATTCTCAAAAAGTGAAAGAATCCAATTGGATTCTTTTTATCAGACCAACATAGTCCTGATCCTTAAACCAGGAAGGGATAAAGCACAGAACTATAGACCAATATCATTAATGAATAGTGACTACAATTTTTAAAGTCTTATCAAATAAACTATAGCAGTTCCTCAAAAAAAAATCATTCAACATGACCAAGTGGGATATATTCCAGGGATGTGAAAGAATAAACATAATCATATTAGAAACCAAAACATCCAAAATCACATAATCATCTCAGAAGATGTGAAAAAAGCCTTTGATGAAGTACAACACTCACAAGAAGTAGGAGGAGGAAGAGGAGGAGGAGAAGAAGAAGAAGAAGAAGAAGAAAGAAGAAAGAAGGAGGAAGAAGAAAAGAAGAAGAGGAAGAAGAAAGAAGGAGGAAGAAGAAATAAAGAAGAGACATAAAGGGACTTTTAAAAATATCATCAAAAGTTTATATCTGAAACCAAAAGCAAGCACCATATGCAATAGAGGTGCACTAGAACCTTTCCCAATAAATCCAAGAGTTAAGCAATTGTATCCAGGGGTGGGGAACCTGTGGCCTCGAGGCCACATGTGACCTTCTAGGTCCTCGGGTACAGTCTTTTGATCGAGTCCAAGTTTTACAGAACAAATCCTTTTATTAAGGGGATTTGTTCTGTGAAGTTTGAACTCAGTCAAAGAACTGCACTTGAGGACCTAGAGGGCCACATATGGCCTCGAGGCCACAGGTTCCCCACCCCTGGCACTCTTCCTTCTATCATTTGATATTCTTCCTGCAATGCCAGCAATCGCAATAAAACAAGATAGACGTTAAAGACATAAAGATAGGAATAAAGAAGATAAAACTATACCTCTTTGCTTTTCGTTAGAAAATCCTAGGGAATCAGCAAAGATATGAATAAATAGTTTCAGTAAAGTTTCAGGCTACAAAATCAACCCTCAAAACTCAATAGCATTTCTATGTAATAATAAAATACAAGGGGCAATAGTATATAGGGAAATCCTGTTCCAAGTAACTATAAAATGAATAAAACATCTGGGGATCAATCTACCAAAACATACAAAATACTTGTATCGATTCAGAGAAGGGAGCATATACAAGGGATGTTATGAAGGCAGAACCAATACTATTGTAGTTGATTGGATATGAGTTTGAGAGAGAGTGGGAGTTGAGGATGCCACTTGTGATCCTAGGTGACTGGGAGGACGGTGGCGCCCCTTAGCAGAATCTAGAAGTCAGGAAAAAGGAAGAGTTTTTTTTTGGGGGGGGGGGAGATGAGCTCAGTTTTGGACATGTTGGGTTTAAGATGTCTATCGGACATGTAGTACTAGACATATGTCTAGTAGGCAGTTGGAGATTAGAGACTGAAGGTCTGGAGAAAGGCTGGAAGAGTGGATCTGAGAGTCAGCTAGAGTTGAGATTGAAACTAAAGGAGCTGAAATTGTATGGAGGGAGAAGAGAAGAAAGTCCAGGACAGAGATTTGGGGGACAACTACTGAAAAATCCAGCAAATGAGCTTGAGAGACCAGATAGGCAGAGAAGAATATGCATTTCTATAATCCTTTCTCTATGCCAGGCACAGTGCTACGTGCTTTTTACAAATGTGATTTCAACCATACAACCCTGAGAAGACAGATGCTTTTATTATCCCTATTTTATACTTGAGGAAACTGAGGCAAACAGAAGTTAAGTGACTTGTACAAGGTCATATAGCTAGAAAGTATCTGAAGCCAAATTTCACTTCGGGTCTTTCTGACTCCAGGCCCAGCACTCTACCCATTACATCACCAGCTGCCTCCATAATAGGTAGGGAGAGAAGAAATAGAGAACTGGGTTCCTAAAACCCAGAGAGAAGAGAGTATCAAGGAGAAAAAAAAGTGATTAAGGGTCAAAGGCTGCAGAGAAATCAGGGAGAATGAGGACTGAAATCTTTGGATTTATCCTAGGGAGGGTCCCAGCCTGAGTCTCGGGCTTTACTTTACTGGAAAAAAAAAAAACAAACCCGAGACTTTTGCTTCTCTTCTTACCCATCTATTATGGAGGCAGCTGGTGATACAGTGGCTAGAGAGTGCTGGGCCTGGAGTCAGGAAGACCTGAGTTCAAATGAACTAAGAGATCGTTGGGAACTTTGGAGAGAGCAGTTTCAGTTGAATGATGAGGTTGGAAGCAGACTATAGAGAGTTAAGAGTGAGAGGAAAGGAAGTGCAGGCTTCAATGGTGGATGGTCTTCTCGAGAAGTTTAGCCACGAAAGGGAGATAGGTGGGAGACATATGGGGTAATAGCGAGAGGATGGATGGATCAAGTCGATTTTTGGTTTTGGTTTTTTGAGGCTAAGCATGTTTGTAGGCAGTGGAGAAGCAGCCAGCACAGGGAGAAGTTTAAAGATCAGTGAAATTAACGATCGATGTGCTGGAGAAGAAGGGGTGGCGTGGGGATAATTTGTAGAAGGGTTGGCCTTGGCAAGGAGAACAGTCAGTCCGTGGGGTGAAGGGGGAGACAGTGAGGGA
>JAQQSZ010011845.1:0-12150 GCA_028646595.1 Phalanger gymnotis | reverse complement strand
TGGGGGCTGGGAGGTCCGTGTGGGACCGACCTTGCCCAGAGACTATCCAGGCTGTCCTGCGGTGGAGCCCTGCTTCCCTCTGCCACTTTGTGGGTTCTGCAGCTCTAAAATTGGTTCAGAGCCATTGTTTTATAGGTTTTCGGAGGAACTTGGCGGGGAGCTCACGCCAGTCACTGCTTCCCAGCCGCCATCTTCAACTGTTTAGCATTTTTTCTTTTGAAAACTTTATACACAAAGCTCCTTGAGAGGCTTAATAGGATTTGTTTTATTCTTTGTACTTGCATCTGCAGCACCAAGATTTGTTCCTTGCACACAGTAGACACTAACAAATGCTTGCTAATTCTTCAATTGGTTGATTGCTTATCTACTGTGGAATTGTTCTTAATCTTATAATTTTCTATTAAATTGCTGTAGGTTTTTAATGTTCCATGTGTGTGACACCTGAAAACAACAGTGTATTTGAAGACAGGGCACCTAGGCTTGGTTTTTTTTTTTTTTAATTTAGTATTTTATTTTCACCAATTACATGTAAAAAACAATTTTCAACATTTGATTAAAAATTTTTTCAAATTCTCTCCCTCCCTTCCCACCCCCCCTCATAAAGAAGGCAAGAAATTTGATACAGGGTATATATATGTAGTCATGTAAAACATAATTCCATGTTGTAAAAGAAAACACAGGCTAATATGAAAACTCAAGAAAAATAAAGTTAAAAGAAGAATGCTTTGATCTATATTCAGACCTCATTAGTTCTTTCTCTGGAGATTTTTTCATCATAGGTCCTTCAGAGTTGTCTTGAATCATTGTATTGCTGAGAATAGCTATGTCATTCACAATATTGCTGTTACTATGTCACAGCTCATGTAAGCTTTTCCAGGTTTTTTTGAGAGCATATAGCTCATCATTTCTTAAAGCACAATAGTATTATATCACAATTATATACCACAACTTATTTAGCCATTCCCCAGTGGATGGGCATCCCCTCAATTTCCAATTCTTTGCTACCAGAAAAGAGGTACTATAATTTTTTGGTACATATAAGTCCTTTTCCTTTTTCAAAAAATCTCTTTTGGGATACAGACCTAGTAGTGGTTTTGCTAGCTCAAAAGGCATCAGTGGTTTTTACAGACCTTTTGGGCATAATTTCAAATTGTTCTACATAATGGTTGAATCAGTTCACAATTCCACCAACAGTGCCTCAGTTTTCTCACATCTCCTCCAACATTTGTCTTTTTCCTTTTTTGTCCTATTAGCCAATATAATAGATGTGAGCAAGTATCTCAGAAATGTTTTAATTTGCATTTCTCTAATCAATAGTGATTTAGAACATTATTTTTTTCATATGGCTATGGATAGCTTTGATTACTTCATCTGAAAACTGACTCCATATTTTTTTGAAAATTTATCAATTGGAGGATGTCTCTTATTTTCACAAATTTGACTTATTTCTCTATATATTTAAGAGATTTGACCTTCAAAAAATTTTTCACAGTTATGATGGTTAACTGCATTTCCCTTCATCTTATTTACACCCTATTTATTCTATTCTCTCTCTCCTTTCACCTTTTCCCTTCTCAAAAATGTTTTGCTTCTGAGGACTACCTCCCCAAATCCGCCCTCCATTAATCAGCATCTCTGCCCTTCTCTTATCCCATTCCCCTCCTACTTTCTTGTGCAGTAAGAGAGATTTCTATACCCAGCTGCATGTGCATGTTATTCTCTCTTTGAGCCAATTCTGATCAGAGTAAGTTCAAGTGTTACCTGCCATCTCCTCATATTCCTCTCTACTGTAAAAACTCTTTCTTACCTCTTTTTTGTGAAATAATTTACCCCATTCTATCTCTCCCTTTCCCTTTATCCCAGTTCATTCTTCTTTCTCAACTATTAAATTTATTTTTAGATATTATCCCACCATATTCAACTCACATCTGCTTCTTCTGTCTATATTAGGTTAAACTGTTTATATTCCTACATGGGAAGATAATACTTGTAATTCATAACAATACACACACACACACACACACACACACACACACACTCACACACACACATGCAAAGTTTTTCTCCCTGAAGGATTATTCTTAGTTTTTGTTGGGTAAGTGATTCTTGGTTGTAATCCTAGATCCTTTGCCTTCCAGAATATTATATTCTAAGCCTCCTGATCCCTTCATGTAGAAGCTGCTAAATATGGCCCCATGCTACTTGAATAGTCATTTTCTGGTTACTTGCAAGATTTCCTCCTCGCCTAGGAGCTCTGGAATTTGGTTATAATATCCTTAAGAGTTTTCATATAGGGATCTCTTTTGTGAAGTGATAAGTGGATTCTTTCAATTTCTATTTTACCTTCTGGTTCTAGAGTATCAGGGCAGTTTTCCTAGAAATTTTTTTGAAAGATGATGTCTAAGCTCTTTTTTGATCATGGCTTTCAGGAAATCCAATAATTTTAAAATTATCTCTCCTAGATCTCTTTTCCAGGTCACCTGTTTTTTCCAGTGAGATATTTCACATTTTTGTATTCATTTGATTTTGCTTTATTATTTCTTGATGTCTCATAGAATAAATAGCTTCCACTTGTTCAATCCTAATTTTCCTCCTTACCATCTGTGGGCTGAGAGGTGCAGAAACAACCACTGCCATCACTGATTCAGTCACCCCCAAGGCTCACTCATGGTTTGTTGGGGCTGGATCTTTACTGACATGGCCTGTACTGAATTATTCTCCTCTCTCACCTTGGTACAACAGACCTTTTCTGTTAATCTTATAAGTTGTCTTGGGCTGGAAAATTGTTTCACCTCATCTTTTTGTGGGCTCTCTGCTCCAGAATTTGTTTTAGGTTTATTATTTAAAGGTGTTTAGAGGGGTTCTGGGGAGAGCACTGTCTAGGTGATGTCTTCAAATGGACAACTTTCAACCCCCCCACCAGAATTCATAATATAAAGAGTTTAAGTACCAGAAATAGCAAGGTAAATAATAAGGACTTAAATTAGGTGTTAAGCATTTTCTTTACCCATATCTCTGCCCTCTTAACTCTGCCCTCCCCACCCCCCCCCCCCCCTACACACACACACACACACACACACACACACACACGCACATGCACACACACACTTTAATTCTGATTCTGTTGCATGCCACCTGTGTGACCTTGGAAAAAATACTTAATGCCTCTCATCTTTAATTTTTTTATCAGTACAATGAGAGTATTGAATTTGTTGGCTTCTGGAAGTCCCTCTATTATGCCTAAAATTAAGAACCTATATTTAACACAATGTTTTTTTTCCTAATATGCATCCAGTTGCACTGATTCTAATGCACTGATTCTTGTAGTACCCCTCTCAGCTATATCCAATGACAGCACTGTCTAGGTGATCTCTTCAAATGGACAACTTTCAACCTCCCCACCAGAATTCACAATATAAAGAATTTAAGTACCAGAAATAGCAAGGTAAATAATAAGGACTTAAATTAGGTGTTAAGCATTTTCTTTACCCATGTCAAATGGTTACTACTTCCAAATGTCTCTGGGCACTGCTAGTTAGTTCCCTAATTAATCTCTTGGTATTCATAATAGACCCTTAATTATGCAAAATATATCAGCCTAAAAGTTCTTAAATTTCAAATTCTTTTTTTATTGATCATTCTTTTAGACTACATCCTACACAAAATCCTAAAACAAGAGTTTTTCTTTTTAAGTATAAGGGAATCTGAATGTTCTTGTTTGTGAATTAAACTGTTTCAACTGCTTTGAGTTTTGGGGATATTATAAAATCTGTTCAGTGAGATCCACGTCTACTCAAAAAATGCCCCTAGTAATAAATACAGGAAAAACAAAGTAGATGAAAAAGGTATATTGCCTAAACTATTACATGCAGTTGAACGAACAACCTGTGAGTTATATATATCTTGGTAATACGTATGGATAATGAACTAGGCCTAGAAATGAACAGCAAGAATTTAAAATTAAATCTGGGAAACTGTACAGTTCTTTCAATAATAACAAGCCATTCTGTGCTCCCAGAGAACATCTTTTTTAATACCAAAATTTCTTCAGAGATGCTATGTTACTGTAAATCATGCAGCACCATGACTTAAAAGAACAATAATTGTTAGGCATCCCAAAAAGCAATGGAAATCAGTGTGGTGGGTATAATTTGGTTGCAGCGTATTACTTAAGGCAGTATGTTTGCAAGAAGAGTCATAGGAGACATTATTTCAGACACATATGACCAATAAATTAGGCAGGCCAGTCACGTAGGGAAACATAGCCATAAAGTAATAAAATAACAAGACGAAGAGCTCTGGCAAGTTGAATGCGTTACGTTCCCAAACTGTGGTCTCCTAAATGGAACTCAAGTCTTCATACAGGTCAGGAGAGGGCAGAGCAGAGTTATAGGGGTATTGTCATCTGCTTATTTTTGGAAGCTTTTCTTCCCTTCATGCCGATTTCTATTGAGATTGTAGTGCACTAAAATGCCTAGATATTTTTCAAAACAATTGCTGTCTAAAGATGACTCCTCTATCTTCTGCTGGTAAAGTTAAATTTTTGCACTCAAATAAAAGACTTTAAATTTAGCCTTTTTGAATTTCAGCTTCTGAAATTCAGAGTGATGGTCTAGCCCCTCATGATCTTTTTGGATTCTGTTCACAATAACCACTATGTTACTTATCCATACTAGATTGTGTCACCTGAAAAGTTTATGAGCATTCCTTCTCTAACTTCATCTAATATTTAACACTATTTTATTAGTGTTAGACTGTACAGGGTCAGGCATAGATACCTAAGGTGAACTGCTAGAGACCTCAGATGACACCGATGTGAGTATGGTCATCCAACTAGCTCCAAATTTTTCTAAGTTTGTTATTCTTTTATTTTAAGCCTCTCTTATCTTATCCACAAGAACAGTATGAGATATTTTATCAAAAAGGGCAGTTAGGTGCCACAGTTAATAGAGCGTTGGGCCTAGAATAAGGAAGATTCATCTTCATGAATTCAAGTCTGTCCTCAGACACTTACTAGCTGTATGACCCTGAGCAAGTCACTTAAACTTTTTTGCCTCAATTTCTTCATCTGTAAAATGAGCTGGAGAAGAAAATGGTAAAACATTACCTGACAAAAAAATTCAAAACAGGGGCACGAAAAAACAGACACAATAGAAAAATGACTGAAAACTGAAAAATTTTATCAAAAGCTCATCAGAAATCTGGATAAATTATATGCACCACATTTTCCTCATCAACTAGCTTAGGAATCCTGCCAAAAAATGAAATGAGTTTAGTGTGAACTGTTTTCTGGGAAGCCATGTTGTTTCATTGTGATTTACTACTTCCTTTTCTAGATGTTCACCAATTACCTCCTTAATGAACTATTCCAAAATTTTCCCAAGAATCTAAATCTGCCCTATAGTTTGGAGACTCCATTCTCTTCCCCTTCTCACCCCTCCTCCCATTTTTATAACTGAGACAACATTTGTCCTTTTTCCAATTTTGTGACACTTCTCATACTTTCCATGATCTTTCAAATATCACTGACAGTGGAACAATAACAATGACCAGCTCATTCAGGACCTAAGGATCTAATTTATCTGGGCCAATTGAAATGGGGCAAGGGCAAGTAGTCTTCTCTTACCAGCTCTAGATTTATCAACTCCTTTTAAAGCATTTTGTTCTATCATTTCTAATGTAAAAGTCATTCACCTTGGAAGGGGAAAAATCAGCATTTGGGCAGCATGGTTAGGGTTATGCTATTAGCATAAATTTTCCTAAGTTTCAAATTTAAGATTAAACTTAATAGTTTATATGAATCATTCAAAAATATATTTGTGCTTAATTTAAACAATGGTAAGGGAAACACATTTTGAAATATTGTTAGAAGATCTATTGACTTTTCTGTCCCTAAATGTGGTAGGTTCTATGGGACTTAATTTCAATATTTAATTTGCTGGTTTCGGAAAGAAGTTCAAGATGGATATGAAGAAAACTCAGTATCTATCTAAAAGCAATCTCGGGATGATTTTTAAGAAAAATATTCAGTTAGAAAAACGAACACAATTCCTTTAGAAATAAAAACTACTCTGAAATCAAGGTGCTATAAAATTGTAGGACCTGGACCTAGTTAGCAAATGTAAAATAAAAATCTATCAGTCAATAGAAAGGAAAGAGCTAATGCTAGCTAAAGAGACGAAGTAACATAGGTTCTATGTGTACACTCTTCTGAAATGGAATAACATTGTCATGGAAGATTATGCTATATGCACAATTCCATGTCTTCAAAGACAATCGATCAATCAATAAATATGTATTAACTATCTACCAAGTGTCAGGCACTGTAAAAGCTGGGTATACAAAAAGAGGCAAATGGCAGTTTCTGCCTGAAAGGAGCTTACAATTTAATGGAAGAGACAACAAAATATATACAAAGCCAGATATACAACATAATTTATATACAAGATAAATGGGAAATAATTAAAAGAGGAAAAACATTGGAATTATGAGGGGTTAGTCTTTGGTTGCCCTTAATTATGAGGGGATAGGGGACAGAAGACTTATCTGCTCTATGAGGTGAATCCCTTAGTAGCTTCACCAAAGTAAAAAGACTTGAATATAGCAAAGAGCTAAGCTCCTACGTTACAGATCCAAGAATTATGGATTTGTATTCTGGAAGAGACCTCAGGTACCATCTTGTCCAATATCCTCAATTAAGAGATAAGAAAAATTAGGGTATAGAGAGATTAAGTGACTTGCTCAGGGTCATGCAGGTAGATAACTAGGGTCAGCAACTGATGTTCATGCCAAACTCTCATATCTCAAAGTGACGGAACATAAGACTTGAGATGCAAAGGGTGCTATCCAGAAGGTAGAGCCACTGGAAGTAATATAGCTTGGCAATAATGTAATGCAAAAAGAAGATTTAGAATGGGTTTACAGGGAGAATGCTATAAATTAAGTAGTTATTGAAGATAGCTGAATTTAGTCAAGGGAAACGTCATAGAATATCCAAGCTCTAAGTCATATTCAAGATCACATAATCAAATATTCTTACTTAACAGATCAAGAACTTGTGGGAGAGATTAAACCACTTACCAAAGGTTATGAATAAAATGAGTTAGTGGCAGAGTAAGGAATATAATGGGGTTCTCTTGATTTGCGAAATACTCTTCTTTCCACAAAACCAAATTCCTTCTCCCAACCATTGCCCTGGGTATTATGCTTCTTTAGGTCTTGTTCCTTTTTTGCTGATCTGATCCTATACAGGAAGCTTTTCCAAATTCCTGTCAATTCTAGAGCCTTCTCTCCATTAATTATTTCCTATTTATCCTATATATAACTTGCTTTGTATATATGCTTCTATTGTCTCTCTCATTAGGCTGTAAGCTTCTTGTGGGCAGGGACTGTCTTTTACCTCCCTTTTTATCACCTACATTTGGCACAGTGCCTGACATATAGTAGCCACTTAATAAGCATTGATTATTAATTGATTGATTTCAGAAACCCAAGAAGACTAGGCTGAAGTGAGCAGAACAAGAAAAATGTATATAATGACAATGATATGGTAACAACAAACAACTCTGAAAGACATCATTTCCCATGGGCTGCTCTGCTTGGTTTTGACTCTGGGAACATCATGCTTCCCCCAGGATAAGCTCATCAGGTAAAATCTCATCATCGTGGAGATTGATTTAGCTTTTGATACTCCATGTATCGTCAGCATCCTCAGTTGCCTTTCCTCTCTTCCTGAAGGATGAAGCAATAAACTCCACTCCAAATCTCCTTTTATAGAGGGCTCAGACTTTGCTAGCTGACTTCATTTCCCATCAACTGTTGTGCTTGGCTTTCATGTCAAGAAGATCATAACCTCCCCCCTTTCAGCTTCCTTTTGTGTGCTGTCTTCAGCCATTAAATTATAAGCTCCTTGAGGGCAAAGTGATCTTCAGAATCTTCCTAAGAGGGTCCAAATGGAAGCAATTCAGCTTCCTGGCCTGGCGCTGTTAGACTGTCCAAGTTTCACAAGCACACAACAAGGAAGTCAGCATAATGGCTCAGACTGGTACTCAGTCTAATACCTCTTATCTCCCATCCTTTTCTTCAGAGCCTCCCAAACACTGAGCTAGCTCTGGCAATGCATTGGTGTGTCAAACTCATTACCAATATGTATGTTCCTGGAAAGTACACTACCAAGGTAAGTGAATTTAGCCACAGCATTCAAAACTTCTCCATTTGCTGTAAGTAATGGTTCCAAGTATGGATTGTGTGGTGGTGGCTGATGGAGCACCTGTGTTTTCTTGGTGTTAATTGTTAGGCCAAAATTAGCACAAGTAGCAGAAAATCTATCCATATTTTGTTGCATCTCAGCTTCAGAGGCTGCACTGAGTGCACAATCATCTGCAAACAGAAAATCATACACCAACACTCCCTCCACTTTGGCCTTGGCCTTTTCAAGTTGAAGACTTTACCATCAGTGCCATAGCTGATCTTGATGCCACATTCAAGCTCATTGAAAGCATTTGACAGGATGGCTGAAAACATCATGCTAAAAAGCATAGGAGCAAACACACAGCCTTGTTTCGCTTCACTGGTGACTGGGAAGGCACGAGAGCATTGTCCATTATCTAGAACCCAGGCAAGCCTGCTGTCATGAAATTGACATTCAATGTTGATGAACTTCTCCGGGCAACCAAATATTGACATAATTTTCCATAAGCCCTCACGACTAACAGTATCAAAGCCCTTGTATACAGACCTCTGTTCTGCTCCAGGCATTTCTCCTGGAGTTGTTGGGCAGCAAACACCATATCGACTACTCCTCAGCCCTTTATGAAGCCATATTGGCTCTCAGATAGATGACCATCTTTCAGGTGAAGGATCAGCCTATTAAGGAGGACTCTGGCAAGAATCTTGCCAGCAATGACTAACAGAGAGACACAGGACAAAATATTTCTTTTAACTTTATAGAGATGGACAATGGAGGCATTCTTGAACTCCTGGGGGATAACATCCTCTTGCCATATGACCTGGAAAATTTCAGTGAGCTTTTGTATGAGCAACGGATGCTCTACCTTGTAAATCTCATTTGAATTGTCTTAGGAAGTTCTGAAGATCACCTGGCAGGATAAGGTACCAGATACTGAGGCCCTTACTCAAACCAAACTGCCAAGCATTCAAACTCTGCTTCAGGGAGTGCAACTCCGATGGGCTGGCCACATTGTTCCAATGCAAAACGTATGCTTGCCAAAAAGACTATTTTATAAAGAATTCACACAGGACAAGCCTTCACATGGTGGTCAGAAGAAGTGATACAAGGACACTCCCAAGGTCTCTCTCAAGAACTTTGGAATTGATTGTGTGACACGGGAGACAATGGCACAGGGATGCTCAGCATGGAGTTCCCACATCAGAGAAGGTTCTATGCTCTATGAGCAAAGCAGAATTGAATCAGTTCAAAGGAAATGCAGGATGTGCAAACTTAGAAGAGCTACCCAAAATGTTCACATGGACTATTTGTGCTCGAACTGTGGTAGAGCATTCTGAGCTCGTATTGGTCTGATCAGCCACAGGTGGACATGTTGAAACTAGACTCTAGCACAGTGATGTCATTTTGGTCGTCTTTGAAAACAAAGGACACCAACCAACCAACCAACCTTGAGGGCAAGGACTGTCTTTCTTTTCATTATTTGTATTCCCAGAGTTTAACAAAGTGCCTGGCACATAGTGGGCATTTAATAAATGTTTATTGACTATTAAAAA
Organism: Phalanger gymnotis; assembly: GCA_028646595.1. NCBI lineage: Eukaryota > Metazoa > Chordata > Mammalia > Diprotodontia > Phalangeridae > Phalanger > Phalanger gymnotis. Next base: position 2,409 of record JAQQSZ010011845.1, on the reverse strand, counting down.
TTGTTGAATTTCAGTGTTCATTCTTATCCCGTGGCAACGATAACAGTAATAAAAATATTCAGAGAATCACACCATCTCCTAGTTGGAAAGGACATTAGAGGTCATTGAGTCCAAACTATAATTGAAAAGTAATTTCTCCAACTATCAAATATTCATCCCTTGGCCCCTCGAAGTCCTCTATTAATGGAGTATTCACTACCAAAGGCAGCCTATTCCTATTTTTGCACAGCTCTAATTAAGAAGTTTATTGTTACATAGAGCCATAGATGCCAATCTGTAACCTTTACACATTTTTTTTAGTTCTGCTTCCTGACATTAGTAGCATAAGGCTAACCCTTCTTATATATAATGGCCCTTCAAAAACTTTTAGCCAGCCATTGTCTCATTCACAAGCCTTCTTTATCAGGGCTAAATGTCCTCTGTTTCCTTCATGTGGTCCTCCTATGGCTGAATTTTCTATTTTCTTGTCTTTAATGTTACCCTATTATAGACGTGCTATAGTTTGTCAATTTAACTCCTAAAATGTAGAGCCCAGAACTGAATATAATATTTTAAACATGGACTTACCATAGCAAAGTACAGAGGAGCATTCATGTTTTTTTTTTTAAATACAACTCAGAAAACACAGCCTAAGATAATGTCAGGTTTTTTTTTTGTTTGTTTTGTTTTAGTGGCCATATAACACAACTGACTCATATGCTAATGCATCAAGGACATGCTTTTATTTTGATGTGGAAACATCCAATGTGACAAATACTTCCTTCTTATGCACATAAAGAACTGTCTAGAATTTACTAGTAACTAGAGGTTACTACTGAATTGCCTGCCTAAAAAAGCAGCACTTGAATCGAAATCTTCCTCACTTCAAGTCCAGCACTCTATCCACAGTTCCATGCTACCCCTCCAATGAATCATAGAAAGACATTTAAAATATAATAACTGGTAGCTAGATACCTTGGCTTAATGCTTCTTTTCTTCTTGAAAGTGGCATTTAAGTAAAATTTTTCTTACTGTATTTTATTTAACAAGCACTATTAAGTGCCTACCATAATAATAATACCTTATACTGGTATGGAACTTTATGGTTACAGTCTTTTATAACATTACCTAATTTAATCCTCACTATGATCATGTGAAATAAGCCATGCAAGTTGACCTATGTGTCCTTCCCTTCTTTTTTCCCTCCTTATCTTCCTTTCTTCTTTCCTTTCATTACTCCTTCTCTCCTTCCTTACTTCCTTCCATCTTTTCCTCTTTCCTTCCTTCCTTTTCTCTTTCCTTCCCTCCTTTCGTCCTTCCTGACCTCCCTCTCTCCTTCCTTTCCTCCTTCTTTCCCTCATTCCATAATATATGTGCATGCTATGGCCCTTTGCTAGAGCTAGTTAGGTTATATTCCCTCTTCAAAGTACAGAGAGGGGATGTTAGGGATTGGTATAGCTCTTCCCTTTGCTATTGGTTTGAATCTCAAGCAACTGTGTTCCTCTTCTACTTTGGGGCTAGTGGCTAAGACCTGAGTTCCATTTGACCATTAACACTGGGTAACTTTTATAAAAGGATATCTGGGGGGGGTGGAGCCAAGATGGCATCTGGAAAGCAGGGACTAGTGTGAGCTACCCGCCAAGACCCTCCAAAAACCTATTAAAAATGGCTCTGAATGAATTCTAGAACTGCAGAACCCACAAAATACCATAGGGAAGCAGGGCTCTAGCCCAGGACAGCCTGGATGGTCTCTAGGTAAGGTCTATCCCACATGGAGCTGGCTGTGGAGGGAAGGGGAGCTGAGCGGAGCTGAGCCCAGTGTGGGCGGCACAGACTGACCAGACCACGAGCCAGGCAGAACGTGCCCTAGAGCCCTGAATCAGTGAGCTGCGGCAGTTACCAGACTTCTCAACCCACAAACACCAAGGACAACAGGGTGGGTTAATGGGAGAAGCTGCTGGGGACTGGGATAGAGTTTGGGTTTCAGCCACCGCCCAGGGGGCAGCGGAGGTGGGGCAGCTACAGAACTACAGCTGCAGTTGCTTCTGGCCCAGGCCCACAGGGTGGGAGGAATTAAGTGGCAGATCAGAGCAGGAGTGAAGAGCCTGCTGAAGATCTAAGTCCAGTCCAGGTTGGGGGTTCTTGGGGAAGGAGGAGTGCTGGTGTGGCAGAGCTGGTGCAACCCCCCCAGGCTTGGAACATAGAACTCTTTAGTCTACAAGCAGTCATACACCGCTGAAAAACTCAAGGGTCAAGTGAGTTGGCTGGGAACATGGCCAGGCAGCGAAAATGCACCCAGATTCAGTCTCAGACTTTGGAATACTTCTTTGGTGAAAAAGAAGACCAGAACATACAGCCAGAAGAAGTCAACAAAGTCAAAGAGCCTACAACAAAAGCCTCCAAGAAAACCATAAACTGTTCTCAGGCCAT
>JAQQSZ010011844.1:0-12150 GCA_028646595.1 Phalanger gymnotis | reverse complement strand
TTGCCTCTTGAAAAAGATCCCCAAAAGAAATCTCCTAGGAATATTGTCACCAAATTCCAGAGCTCCCAGGTCAAGGAGAAAATACTGCAAGCAGCCAGAAAGAAGCAATTTGAGTATTGTGGAAACACAATCAGGATAACAGAAGATCTAACATCTTCTACATTAAGGGATCAAGGGGCTTGGAATATGATATTCCGGAGGTCAAAGGAGCTAGGATTAAAACCAAGAATCACCTACCAAGCAAAAGTGAGTATAATGCTCCAAGGCAAAATATGAATTTTCAATAAAATAGAGGACTTTCAAGCTTTCTCAATGAAAAGACCAGAGCTGAATAGAAAATTTGACTTTCAAATAGAAGAGTCAAGAGAAGCATGAAAAAGTAAACAAGAAAGAGAAATCATAAGGGGCTTACTAAAATTGAACTTACATTCCTACATGGAAAGATGATCTGTGTAATTCATAAGACCTTTCTCAGGAAGAGAATATATATGTATATATATATATATGTATATGTATATATATATATATATACACACACACAGATATATATATATACACACACACACACATATATATATACACACACAGATATATATATACACACACACACATATATATACATACACACACAGATACACACACACACACACACATATATATGCACACACACAGATATATATATAGACAGAGGGCACAGGGTGAGTTCAATATGAAGGGATGATATCTAAAAACATCAAATAAAATTAAGGGGCAAGAGAGAAATATATTAAGAGAGGGAGAAAGGGAGAGATAGAATGGGGTAAATTATCTCATATAAAAGTGGCAAGAAAAAGCAATGCTGTTGAAAGGGAAGAGGGGGCAGGTGAGGGGGGAATGAGTGAATCTTGCTCTCATCATATTTGACTTGAGGAGGGAATAACATACACACTCAATTGGGTATCTTACCCCACAGGAAAGTAGGAGGAAGGGAATAAAAAGGTGGGATGATACAAGGGAGGGCAGATAGAAGGAGGAGGTAATGAAAAGCAAACACTTTTGAAAAGGGACATGGTCAAGGGAGAAAATTGAATAAAGGGGGACAGGATAGGGTGGAGGTAAATATGGTTAGTCTTTCACAACATAATTATTGTGGAAATGTTTTGCATAATGATACAAGTGTGGCCAATGTTGAATTGCTTGCCTTCTTAGGGAGGGTGGGTGGGAAAGGAAGAGGGAGAGAATTTGGAACTCAAAGTTTAGAAAGCAGATGCTCAAAAAGAAGTTGTTTTTGCATGCAACTGGGAAATAAGATATAAGGGCAATGGGGCATAGAAATCTATCCTGCCCTACAAGAAAGTAAGGGGAAAAGGGATGGGAAGGAGTAGGGTGACAGAAGGGAGGGCTGACTAGGAATGGGGCAATCAGAATATATGCCATCTTGGAGTGAGGGGGAGTGTAGAAATGGGGAGAAAATTTGTAACTCAAAATTTTGTGGAAATCAACGTTGAAAACTAAAATATTAAATAATCAAGTATGAAAAAAAGAGCTGCCATAACAAAAAGAAAAGATAGGGACCTGAAATTGTAATAAAAAAAACCAACTGGTCATATATTTCTTTGAGATGCTGATTGATTGAAGTTCTGGCTAATACTAATTTTAATTCTAAGTTGAAACTGTTTCCTATATAATGCCAGGGATCTAACAATCACCCCCTGGAACTTTCTTGTCCAAGACAGTTGACATTAGTCTAAGTATCTACCAAACTGTGCCAGAATTCCTGAAGGGGTGGGCAAAAAGAGGAAACTGCCACCCTACTACCTCTAAATGAGGATATTTTACAAGGAAAACATAAGGGACCATTTTTCCCCTGAATTCTAAACTTAAATCAAAAGTATTGGACAAGGGAGCCAGTAGAGATTTCCAAAAGGAAAAAAAAAACCAGTGAAATAGTAATCTTTCACTCTTGAATTTCTTTCTTTGCATGTACCTATACCTCATATTAAAGTGTCAGCTGATCATGTGCATTTGATAAGAATTTCTCCTCTGCTGGCCCTGCAGTTCCTTCCACTTTTTGGCTCTGTTTTCTTTGGACCAAAAGGGAATATTAGGAAGTTAGTGACCCATGCATAAACTGAGAAGATGTGATGTAACTGGGAGTATGTAAGCTGCTTCTTAACAAACTGCTTGAGTGAAATAAGTCAGCTGGCCACTGTTAGTCTTCAAGATAGATGTGAAACTTACTGGGTTTGATTTCTAATGAAAAGAAGGCATATCTGGGTTTGTCTCCTGTTCACATTTATTCTGTTCCTTTTTTCCATGGAGATGCAACCTACAGGTAGTTTTGCTTAGTGAAAGGTCAATGCCTAATTTTCTTCTAAAGAAAAAATAAAAACACTTGAGATGAAAAAGCTCTGCCAAACACCTAAGAAAGCCTCCTCAAAACTAAAGAAAATATTCCAAAAATATATTAATAACTGAAGTAAATAAGAGGTTATGCATAAATCCCAACTTCTCTGTCCTAGAGAAATATATTCTTGCATCCCCAAACCTCCAAGCTCTTACTAACAAACATGTTATTAAAAGTATTACTCACCACATTGCTATATTAACCAACTTCCTTGTCTTGGGGGAAATCTATCTTTCTCTAAATTTATTCACCTAAATTGTATTTTGTTAGAGTTAATTTAAATTATAATAAAAGGATAATTCCTTGTAAATTCAGACATCTTTTATAAACAAAAACTATTGTTGTAAAAGTCATCGCTTCTTTATCATAGATGTTACACTCGTTCTGCTCAATCCCACAAAGCAGAACTGGGAGCAATGGGTTAAATTTGCAAGAAAGCAAATTAGTTTTGATGTAAATAGTAACTGCTTAATAATTTGAACTCTTCCAAAGCTGAATGGGTTGCCTGCAGAGAAGGTGGAATCTCTTGTATTAGAAATATTTAAGAAAAATTGAGTGACCTCCTGTGGGCTGTATTTTTTCCAAGTATGGGTTGATCCAGATCAAGGGTAGAGAACTGGTGGCCTTGAGGCCACATATGGCCCTCTAGGTCCAGTGCGGCCCTTTGACTGAGTCCAAACTTCATGGAATAAATCCTCTTATTAAAAAGATTTGTTCTGTAAAACTTGAACTCAGTCAAAAGGCCACACCCAAGGACCTAGAAGGCCACCTGTGGCCTCAAGGGCTAAAGGTTCTCCACCCCTGGTCAAGATGGCCATTGAAGTTTTGTTTGCTCTGAAATTCTGTCATTCAGTGATACTATTGCTAACTCTAGCCCCAGTAAACATCTCCTTATACATCTTCCTTCATCTTTCTGGCTCTCTAAATACTTCATATTTTATGTCCCTTAGCTCAACTGGGGTTGATTATGAATATATTTTTCTCCAGCACCAATATATCAGGATTTATCTTACCTTTTCTTTAAGATAGAAGAGAATAAATCTATTTCTTTTTCAGATGGGACTTTTCTCTGAAGTAGTATTGTACTAGGAGTCAAGAGACTTCAAGTTTCGTCTTGGTTCTGCTACTAATTAGCCAGGTGACCTTAGAGAGTTACTTAACTCTCAATGCCTGAATTTCTTCATCTGTAAAATGAGATGGTTACCTGGGTTAAGTGGTTCTCAACTTGTGGACTGAAGATTCCTGGGGGAGACATGAAGTTTTTTCAAGGAGCCTATGAAGCCATCTGTGAATCCATAAAATAAGCTTACATTTTTACTAAATAATAACTCACTTTAAAGATATATTGGCTACATTACTATTTTAAAAATATACGTAGATGCTATTATAATTAATAAACTGTAAATTCATTTAAACACATTACTGATCTCCTAGCCAAGTGAAGTTTTTCTGTTATATATTTTCTCATTCAATGAATAAATAGGGAATTTACAAAATTTTCTTTTGTTAAAAAGAGATACTCATACTTGAAAAGATTGAGGACCAATGGCCCAAATGATCTCTAAGGTATATTATATAATAAAATTGTATGATTTTATTTCTAATACTACTTTCTAAAGTACTCTACATATACCATAATTAGGAAATGCTGACTAACTGAATGAGATGACGTATTTTATTTTACCTTTTATGTATAATGACTAATGACACTAAATTACCACAGCAGAAAAGAACAATTGGGAAATAGGTTAATTGTGCTTCTATCTATGTTTATTTAGTTAAATGCAATCATTTATTTGTTCAAGTAAATATACTAATTAGTGAATGCAAATATATTTATATTCCCACAGTTATTTTTGATTTGTAAAAATCTTACATTTCGTGCCAAGTTCAGTCTACATTTTAAAATTTGAGACCAAAACTCTGAAGGAGAATAAATGAAATATTTATTAAAAACTTACTGTATTCATGTACTACATGATAGGGATAAAAATAAAAAGGTAAGATCATCTCTCTCCTCAAGAGGCTTACATTCTAATAGAGGGAAACAATATAAATATGGGAAGAATGCCAAGAGAAGAATGTTTTGGTCCTGGAAGTCACCAGGTGGTGAGTAGAACAATAGCGTAGTAAAATGACACACTTTCCCCATAAGCAAGAGTAGTGTTGTTTTGATTACTGGTCCTAGAGTAAGAAGAGGAATGTCTGGATAATAGTATGCATAGTACCCATGTGGTAGTATGGCAGAAGTTGGTGAAAGTGAAGAAGGATGATCCAAAAGTAGGAACTGGAGTGGATGGGCTTAGCTCTTACTTGATATGGTCTCTGGAGGTTCCGTTCATATGGTAGAAAAGTCAAGGGAAGACAGAAAAAGATGACAAATCAAAAACATCCTATGGGTATAGAAGTATAAAAAAATAACAAGAGTCTGTCAAGAGGCTGTGAGGATGGATTGGATAATGACTTAAATAGCCTTTGAATTTCCTGAATCCTTCAAGGTCAAGACTGAGCCCTGTCTCCTTTAAATGCCCACATTAGTCTCCCACTTCTTTGAATTCATATAGCACTTATGTGCTCTATTGTAGTTAATTAATTATATATTGAAATAACTTAAATGAGATATTAAACTGCTACTTGAGATTATTGTCTTGTGATTCTTTCCTATCTCTCAAAAGACCTAGTCATAATGGTGATTAATAATGATTTGATTTATTGTACATATTTCTGAATTAGTAAGAAAAAATCTTAAAAGGTGTACTAGATGTTTAAATATCTATATACGTATGTGTGTATGAATGTTATTGGGGAATATATATTTATATATATATTCATATATATTTATACATATATATTATATATTTATAGTCAAATATGTATACATGCATATATGTGCATGTTCATATATTTGTTTACACACATATATGTATATAACATTATGCATATAATATATATTATATATTATATATTATGCATATAATATATAATATATGTGTGTATATACATACACACATATTTTTCAGACAGCAACATTTTTATGCTTGATTTGCAAAAAACAAGTCTTGAAATTCCTATTTTTTTGGCCCTGGATAGAATTTGAGTATAATGTAAAATTGTCCCCCCTCCTGCCCTCTTGATTAGCTTATGTACAGCCAGGTAATGATTAATATGAGTTCAAACAATAATTTAATGAGAATGATGAAGTGATATCCCTTTAGTGCAAACAAAATTTTAATTTGAAGCAACTAATGTTATGTAGTCTGGGTATCGACATTCTGCTATGATACATCATCAGTCTGAACTTGCCTATCATTCTGTATGGATGTGATGTTGCATACCATATTACCAACAGTAGTACTATTTTTTAAGAGCTCTTAATGAAATAAAGAAGAATACTTCAAATGGAAACAGCCAGCACACACAAAAAAGAGGCTTATTATTAGAACAAGTATTTTATCTATTTGAACAAATAGAATGAACATGGTCATAATATCTGGAAAAGAGGATGAGATGAATGTCTAATTCTACTGCAAATAATATTATAAAACATGCAAGTGAAATAAAAGAATAAGGTAAATTTGCATGAGCTTTTGGTGATTTGCAAACAATTCCAAGAAATAGAAATGTTACAATGCTAGAAATGATAATATCTTTTAGCTTTTATGGATTGGTGATTGCATTAAAAAAGTATAATCCTCTTAGCAAAAACAGTCACTAAGACAAAAGCTTGGGGCCAAGGGCCAAGATGGCAGAGTACAAGCTAGGACCCAACTCTCCCAACGTTACCCTCCAAAAAACTTTAAAATAAAGCCTCGTATCAAATTTTAGAGTAGCAAATTCAACAAAAGGTCAGAAGGAGACATTTTTCAAGCCTAAGAAAATGTAGGAGGTTTGTAGGAGAGGTCTGTGACACCAGGAAGGGCACAGGCCTACAGCTCAGAAGAAACAACAGTGGAGGGCCTTGGAAGTAGTTTCTACAGTAGTGGCAATAGCAGCTTTGGGAGGTTGCAGTGCAGAGACAGTAAGGGAGTCACATAACTTGAAAGAAAGAAATTACAGAGGACCCTTTGCAAGCACTAGGTACAGTAGCAGGTGCAGATTGGCAACTCTATTGCCCATACACAATCCTGGGTCATGGTTCTAGGGCCTACCACAGTGCTGGTATTAGGAACTGCAGGAGAGCAGAGGTCCTAGACACAGTTTTAAGGCCAAGAGGATCACTAATACTTGTGGCTGTAGGGCATCAGGGACCATTACTGGGTAAAGACCTATCGAAGACCAGGAGAGCAGTGACCACACCTCTCCCAGGAAAATATCACCGTGGAAACACCAAAAACTTGCAATTCCCCAGAACTAGCTCTGCAAACAGTAGCATAAAAAAGCCTGATGCTTGGGACAGTGCTTCCCCAGCCCTAGGAGAGCAGAACTCAACTTTAACAAAAAGCTCAAAATGAAGAAATAGACTGGAAAAATGAGCAAACAAAGAAAAAAAGAAAGATAGTACTTTGCCATAAAAAGCTGCAAAGACATAAATTTGGAAGAAGATATCAATGTAAAAACAGCTACAAGCAAAGCCTCAAAGAAAAAAATGCTAATTAGACTCAAAACTAGTGAGAATTCTTGGAAGTGTTAAAAAAAGATGAGTGACAGGGGAAAGATTGGGGAAAGAATAAAAATGGTGCAAGAAAATTATGAAAAAAATTAACAGCTTGGTAAAAGGGGCACAAAAAATACTGAAGAAAATATCATCTTAAAAAGCAGAATTGGCCTAATGGTTAAAAAAAAGGCATGAAAATTCACTGAAGAAAAGAATTCTCTTAAAACCAGAATAGGCCAAATGGAAAAGAAAGTACAAAAAAAATCACTGAAGAAGAAAACTCCTTAAAAATTAGAATTAACCAAATGGAAAAAGAGGTACAAAAACTCACTGAATAAAATAATTTCTTAAAAATTAGAATTGGGCAAGTGGTAACTAATAACATCGTGAGACTTTAAGAAAAAATAAAAGAGTCAAGAAGATAAGAAAACAGAAGGAAATGTGAAATATCTCAGTGGAAAAAACTAGCCTGGAAAATAGATCAAAGAATGATAATTTGAGAATTATTGGACTACCTTTCCAGCCATAATACAAAAAAGACTAAACATCAAATTTCAAGAAATTATCAAGGATAACTCTCCTGATACTTTAGATTCAGAGGGTGTAATAGGAATGCAAAGAGTCCACTGGTAACTTCTGAAAAAGTTCCCAAAATGAAAACTTCCAGAAATATTATAGCCAAATTCCAGAGTTCCCAGGTCAAGGAGAAAATATTTCAAGTATCCAGAAAGAAAAAATTCAAATATCATGGAACTGCAGTCATAATCACACAAAATTTAGCAACTTCCACATTAACAGAGTGGACGGCTTGGAATATGATATTCTGGATAATAAAGGATGTAGGATTACAACCAAGAATAACTTACACAGCAAAACTGAGTATAATCCCTCTGGGGAAAATGGATATTTAATGAAATAGATGAATTCCAAGCGTTCCTGATAAAAAAGACCAAAGCTGAGTAAAAAATTTGACATTCAAACAGAAGATTATAGAGAAGCATAAAAAGGTAAGCATGAAAAAATAATCAAAATTCAATGGAGTTGAACTGTTTACATTCCTATATGAGAAAATGATATATGTAACTCCTAAGAACTTTATCACTATTAATAAGTTAGAAGGAACCTGTATAGACAGAGGCCATGGACATGAGTCAATTATTTTGAGATTATCTCCAAAAACAAACAAACAAAAGAATATAAGGGTGAGAAAGAGAGACATACTGAGAGAAGGGGGGAAAGGTAAAATGGGGCAAATTCTCTCAAGTAAAGGGGCCATGAAATAAAGAACTTTTGTAGTGGAGGGGAATATGGGAAGGTGGCAGGCAAGGCTTGAACCTTACTCTCATCAGACTTGGTTCAAAGAGGGAAGAATAGGGACAGAGCCAAGATGATGGAAAGAAGCCAGGAAGTTGCCTGAGCTCTCCCCAGTTTCTTTGGAAAACAACATTAAATCAAGCCTCTAAAAGAATTCTAGAGCAATAGAATCCACAAAAGGTGGAACAACTTTCCTGCCCAAGATAACTTAGAAGGACTTCAGGAAAGATATGTCTCACTTGGGTACAAGGGGAGTGACAGGCCGTGTCTGGGCAAGCCAGCAGGAGACTCTTAGCCACAGCACAGATCAGCAACTGAGGCCCTGTGGTTCTAGCTCAACAGGCCAGTGGCACAGCAGGCCAGCTGTGAGGCCTCCAGCCCCAGCACAGCAAGCAAACTGCCAGCCCTGGAACTCTGGCACAACAGGAATGACTAGGCTGGGCCACTCCAGCACAGTGGGCAAGCCATCAGCAAAAAGGGAAGAACTGACATATCACTCAGTTGGGTATAGAAATCTATCTTACTTGATAGGGAGAATGGAGGGGAATGGGATGAGAGATATGGATAGGGAGTAATCAAAGTGGGTGGAGTGGGGGAGGCAAGACAGACTGTGGAGCAGGGACAGGATAGAGAGAAAGATAAATAGAGAAAAATGGGAAAGAGGGAAATGTACAGTTAGTGATCATAATTATAAATGTGAATGGGATGAACTAACCCATAACTAACACATGGAAGCAGATAACAGAATGGATTTGAAACCAGAATCCAACAATATGTTGTGTACAAGAGACACATTTGGGACAAAAAGACACACAGAGTTGGAATGAAGAGCTGGAGTGAGTGTGTTATGCTTCAGCTAAAGTGAAGAAAGTAGGGGTGACAATCATGATCTCAGACAAAGCAAAAGCAAAATTAGACCTAAAGGAGAAAGACAATCAAGGAAGCTACACTTTGCTAAAAGTTACCCCAGACAATGAAGTAATACAAAAAAATTTATAGCAAATTTCTCTGATGATGATTTTTCTCACTTCATAAATATATAGTTAACTGAGTCAAATTTATAAAAATAAGAGATATTCCCCAGTTGATAAATGGTCAAAGGATATGCACAGAAAGCTTTTAGAAGAAGAAATCGAAGCTATCTAAAAATTATCCAAATCACTACTAATTAGAGAAAGACAATTTGAATCACCTTTGAGGTACCACCTCATGCCTGTCAAAAATGACAGATGGTGGAAGGGATGAGGGAAAATAGGTTCATTAATGTAAATTGTTGCTGGAGTAGTGAACTGATTCAACCATTCTGTAGAACAATCTGGAACTATGCCCAAGGGCTACAAAACTGATTCAGCAAAACCTCTACTAGGTCTGTATCTCAAAGAGAGCAAAGAAAAAGGAAAAGGACCTATTTGTAGAAAATATTTGTACCAGCTCTTTTTGTGGTGGTATGAAATTAGAAATTGAGAGGATGCTCATCAGTTGGGGAACGGCTGAACAAATTGTGGCCTGTGATTGTGATAGAGTACTATTATGCTATAGGAAGTGATGAAGTGGGTGGTTTCAGAAAAACTACGTTAAGACCTCCGCGAACTAATACAAAGTGAAGAAGGACTCAGAGATCATTGTGCACAGTAATAGCGGTGTTGTAACAAGGAATAACTATAAAAGACCTGGCTACTCTGATCAGTGATCCAAGACAATTCCAATGGACTCATGATGAAAAAAAGCTCTCCACCTCCAGAGTGAGAGAACTGATGAACTCTGAGTGCAAATTGAAGTATAATTTTCTCACTTTATTTTTTTTTTTGCTTTTTCAGCGATATGGCTTATAGGGAAATATGTTTTGCATGATTTCACATGTATTATTGATATCATATTGTTTGCCTTCTCAGTGTGTGGGCAAATGGTTGGAAGGAGGGAGAGAAATTGGAAATCAAAAATTTAAAAATAAAGGATATGAAAAATAAATAATAAATATTTAAAAAAGACGAAAGCTTCAAGCTTATTTTAAGCCTGTGAAAAATAATGGAAATGAAGTGGATGGTAAAGACTTTTCCTGCACGCATTAGTTGATTCAGTTGCTTTAAAAACTGAGTTTAATTGCATAATACTAAACTTATTATAGGGGCAGTTATTATAGATGAGGATGTGGCCGCTAAACAATAATCGAAAAAGGTTGATATACTGATCAATACATTTTTTCTTTTTTTAATGTCGTTTATTTTTATTTTTCCTCAATTACATGTAAGCAAAAAATTTTAACATTTGTTTTTTAAATTTTGAGTTCCAAATTCTCCCTCCCCCCTGCTTGAGAAGGCAAGCAATTTGATATAGATTATACACGTGCAGTCATGCAAAACATTTTCACATTGGCTATGCTGCAAAAGAAAACACAGATAAAATTAAACAAGAATAATAAAGAAGGTTTTTAAAAAAAGGATACTTCAATCTGCATTCAGACTTCATCAGTTCTTTCTCTGGAGGTGGATAGCATATTTATTATAAGTTCTTCAGATCACTGTATTGCTGAGAATAGCTAAGTCATTCACAGATGAACATCATACAATATCATTACTGTGTACAGTGTTTTCCTAGTTCTGCTAATTTCACTTTGCAACATTTCATGAAGTCTTCCCAGGTTTTTCTGAAAGCATCTTGTTAACCATTTCTTATAGCACAATAATATTCCGTCATCATAATATACAACATGTTCAGCCATTCCCCAACTGATAGTCATCCTCTAAATTTCCAATTCTTTGTCACAACAAAAAAAGCGACTATAAATATTTTTGTACCCATAGGTTCTTTTCCTTTTTCTTTGATCTCTTTGAAATACAGATCTACTAGTGGTATTGCTGAGTCAAAGGGTATAAACAGTTTTATAGCCCTTTGGGCATAGTTCCAAACTGCTTTCTGGTGGGGTTGGATCAGTTCACAACTCCTCCAACAGTGTCTTAGTGTACCTTTTTTTTCCCCACATTCCCTCCATCACTTGTTATTTTCCTTTTCTATCACATTAGCCAATCTGATAGGTGTAGAGTGGTAACTCAGTAACTGGATGATTTTAAATGTCATTTAATCTCTCTCAAATGCCCTAATATGTAAAAGGAAAAAGTACCTGGAAATCCTCCCTTCCAGCTCTAAAACTATGTGCTCATGCTCTCTCTCTCTCCATATATATATATATGTATATATATATACACACACACATACAATATACATACATACCCACTCACATATACATGTATATACATAAATATATATATATATATATGCACATTCCCTTCAGCTACCCTAATACTGAGGTCTCATGAATCATACACATCATCTTTCCATGTAGGAATGTAAACAGTTCAACTTTAGTAAGTCCCTTGCAATTTCTTTTTCTTGTTCTTGATTACCTTTTCATGCTTCTCTTGATTCTTGTGTTTGAAAGTCAAATTTTCTATTCCACTCTGGTCTTTTCACTGAGAAAGCTTGAAAGTCCTCTATTTTATTGAAAATCCATACTTTGCCTTGGAGCATGATACTCAGTTTTGCCAGGTAAGTGATTCTTGGTTTTAATCCTAGCTCCTATGACCTCTGGAATACTGTATTCCAAGCCCTTGGATCTCTTAATGTAGAAGCTGCTAGATCTTGGGTTATTCTGATTGTGTTTCCACAATACTCAAATTGTTTCTTTCTGGCTGCTTGCAGTATTTTCTACTTGACCTGGGAGCTCTGGAATTTGGAGACAATATTCCTAGGAGATTTCTTTTTGAGATCTATTTGAGGAGGCGATTGGTAGATTCTTTCAATTTCTGTTTTGCCTTGTGGCTCTAGAATATCAGGGCAGTTCTCCTTGACAATTTCTTGA
>JAQQSZ010011843.1:0-12151 GCA_028646595.1 Phalanger gymnotis | reverse complement strand
ACCCATATGTACAAAAATATTTATAGTGGCTCTTTTTGTGGTAGCTAAGAATTGAAAATCGAAGGGATGCCCATCAATTGGGGAATGGCTGAAGAAGCTGTGGCATATGAAGGTAATGGAATACTATTGTGGTATAAGAAATGGGGATGATATGGACTTCATAACAACCTGGAAGGACCTACAAGACATAATGCTGAGTGAGTGGAGCAGAGCCAGGAGAACATTATACACAACCACAGATATATTGATTCTGTGATGACTAACCCTGACAGACTTTGCTCTTCTCAGCAACACAATACGCAGAGACAGCTCCAAAGGACTCATGATGGAGACTGCTATCTACATCCAGAGAAAGAACTACGAAGTATGAATGCAAATCGAGGCACACTTCATGCTCATCTTTTTCTCTCCCACCCTACTTTTTTTTCTCTCTTTTGTATTTGTTGTTGGGTTGTGTTTTTGGGGGGGTCTGTTTCTTCTTTCTCATGCATCATTCCATTGGTCATGGTTCTTCTCCACAACTTGACTAGTGTGTAAATTAATTCAATGCCAAGTTATACATGGAAGTTATAAGAGATTCCATGCCTTCTTGGGGAGGGAGGGCAGGCGGGAGGGAAGAAAATCTGGAACTCAAAATTATGTAGAACTATTTGTTGCAAACTAAAAATAAAAAAAAAAATTAAAAAATGCAATGTTCTCACATTTGGAATAATCCAGCCAAATTCATGATTGTTGATTCCTATGATATAGGGAACATGATTGAATTTCTTTTCAGCCAGGAGCTCTTCAGGACTTTTTGGGAAAAATACTCCATCAATGATTCCAGGTAGGAAAGGAATTTTCTGGAAAAAGATTAAAAAAAATAACATCAACTTTCCCTTAGTACAAGGAAATAAAAATAGATGACTTATTATGGCTGCGAACTATAACCCAGGGGGTACTATGTGATAGACCCTTCCCAGAGACCCTCCAGGCTGTCTTGGGCTGGAGACTTGTTTCTCTTTGTTATTTAATGGGTTCTGTAGCTCTAGAATTTTTTCAGAGCCATTTTTTACAGGGGAGGGATTTGTGAGAGAGCTTAAATGATCTCCTGCTCTTTTGCAGCCACCATCTTGGCTCTGCACCCCCCACCAAAGACCTTACATTCCAATGGAAGAAGATAACAAATATAAGATGAGGCTAAAGGGAGGGGAAAGGAAAGGAGTGGGAATGAAGATTTGTAGAGCAGAGGCATCGTAGAGAAAGTCTGAGAGAATAAGAACAACCTGGAGAAAAATTAAGACATGGCTGTCCTGGGCCTCCTTAAAATGGAAATTCCATGAGGTACCTGTCAATCAGAGGCAGAGGAAGGTAAAGGGTACTTCCAATGTGTGAAGTCCAGCAGTGGTAGAGATACACTTATAGGGCAAAGAGGTTTTTGAATAGGAGAGAATTGGAGTGTCAGTAGTACAGCCTGGAGAAGGTGTCTATTTGGGGGTATAGAACTAGTAGTAATAGCCATGAGTAAAAAACATAGGTGCAATTTGGTGGTTTAGTGGGCATAGTTCAAAACTGATTTGCAAAATAGCTAGACCAATTGGAAGTTTCACCAAAAATGTAGTTGAGTACCCATCTTCCCCCAGGCCCTCCAATGCTGTCATTTTCTTTTTCTGTCATCTTTGTCAATCTGATAGAAATAAGGTAGATCCTCAAGGTTGTTTTAATTTTCCTGGCAAAAATAATGTTTTTAAAGGTAGGGAGTAAAAACAAATCTCTTAGGGTGGGGTTGGCTGTGCAGGATGATGATCATCATAGTATTCAGTGTTTCTCAGATAAAGGTTATCTTTTTTTTCATCTTTCCAACATGAAATCAAACCCTACCTTCCTCCAGAAAGTCTTTGCTGACTTTGCCTACACAGAGCTCTCCTTCTTCTAAACATATATAGCACTACTTTAGATGTGAAAAGAATATTGAATTTGGATCCAGACCCAGATTCCCATTCTGGCTCCAATACATCTTAGTTATGTGACTGTGAGCAAATCACTTTTAGTCTAAAGCCAACCCTACTTTCCTTAATTAAAAGATAGATACTTCCAACTGCCTACCTCATAGAATTGAGAAGTCAAAATTTAAAAACAAAAGGGGCCTGAATCAAATTAAAATGTAGTTAGGAAATATTTAATAAAATAAATAAAAATGCAATAGAACAAGGATAATGTTTGGGATTATACACACATACATGCACATACATACATATATGTTATATATATATACACATATAATATGATGTATATATAATCCCACTAACATTATACAGTCAATCCTCAACTTTCACAGGGTAACATTCCAAGAAAATGGTGTAGAAGTCATAAACACTAATGCTGATATGCTAAACCTATGGGAAATAGGGAGTTAGGCTACTGGGGCCACCAAAAACTATATTTTTTTTTCTAGAAATTGCTGAAAATACACTTTTCTACATGCAATTCTTTATAATAAAACATAAATCTTGATGAAATGCATTTTTTTCCTCACAGAATAACTATGAAATAACCTATAAAATGCAGTAAGCAGAATGAAATTTTTTAATCAGAATCTTATCTTTCATTGTGTCAGATAGTGATATGAGGCTGTGGTATTGTATACTGTACTACTGTAAACCTCTCTACCTTGACTGCCCTCTGAAAACCAAGGGTGAGGTTGCTGGGACTTCAGTCCCTGCTATTGGAAGACAATGAAACTTCCAAAGTCTTGACATTACCTTAGAGCCCAAGAACTTGCATTATATTTTGGGGCACAAGTGCAGCACAAAACTTGAGTTTTAAAGGCAGACAATGAAAATATTCAATGAATGAAGGGGAAGCTTTTTACAATGGTAGTGCGAGCAAGAACAGTAAAATGCCTGGTAGGATACCAGTTGCTCCACAAACCTACACATATCATGCCTTTCTTTTTTTTCCTCTACTGAACATGGTTTTGAATGTTAAAATGAGGCTACTAATAAAAGCACACTGATGCTTGAAGTTGCAAAAGTTAAACATGTTAATATTAAAGATTTACTCAGTATGTGTACAGATGTGTGTGTATGTGTGTGTGTATGCATTATATAGTAGAGAGGACATTTCTTCCCCTAGAAGTGTCCCAGATCAATAAAATCCTAAGTCTAGTTTCTTTCTGTATCTTTACCACCTAGCTCAGGACTTCTATTTGTGTTTACTAAATGAATTTTTGATTATAAATTGATAAGAAAGATTATGGAGTCACAAAGAGGCAGTCACAGCAAATGGTTTTGCAAAAGGCCCTGAGTTAATACTTGGTCCAGAGCAAAGTAGTTCTGTAGAAGTTACAAGTATTCACCTCACAACCTAGTTGGGGATTAATAAAGAACTGATTGTCTGAAGACTTGGCCTTATCTCCAAGAACTTCTGAAAGGGTTCATTAGCCCAGCTCAGGTGTTTCCCTAGAGGCCACTATGAAAACCAACCACAGTCTCAGGAAAGGGCATTTTTAGCAGTAGCTAATTGTACCTGTGTTGAGGAGGAGACAAGGTAAGAGAGGAAGATATGCTCGTAGTAGAGAAATGGGACTGAAATAATTCCATTCATACTGGCCTTCCTCCTATCTTTAATCAGCACTTGAAGCAGCCAAGATTTAAAACCCATAATTAAGAAAACAAAGATGCTCTTTTACCTCTAATGGATCTCCCGGGAAATCTATGCCCAATAAGCCCTGTGAAGACAAACAAAAAAAGTAGGTGAATGAACTTCGCAGAAAGAGCCCATCATACTACTTTACATGCTGATCAGGTTCCTTCTCTCAGTGTTCTTATGTGATTAACTGAACAGTTTCTGATCCCCACCTTTCACACCAGGAGCAAAATGAAACTGGGATAGTTACTGAGATAATGACAAGGGCTCTTGGAACAAAGCTAGGAATCACCATAGGAACATCCACAGCATCCATCTCTTACCTGTCTTTTCTCCACATTCGAGGCTTCTGAAGGAGAAAACAAACCTATGAATAAGGGGTTTCTTTCTTTCATCCTTCTTTCCTCCCTTTCTTTCTTTCTTTCTTTCTTTCTTTCTTTCTTTCTTTCTTTCTTTCTTTCTTTCTTTTTTTCTTTACTTCACCTAATCTGTCGGCAGTCCTTCCCTGCCTTCCACCCATTCCCTCCTCCAGGATAGAAGCTGGGGAAATGAGAATGCATCATTCATTCATATAACTCTGCAGTCAAGGTTACATTTGTATTTGGCCATAGCATTGGCAATGGGCCTGGAACTGATCTAGGAACAGCCTCTTCATTGCTGCTGCACAAACTAGCTGGGCTAGATACCTTCATTACTTAAGGGACTCTAGCTAGGACCTTCCTCTGAATCACTAGAATTTAGATTCTCCAGACTCCCACACAGCCCCTTACCAACTAAGCCCATATGCACAAAGCAGAGTATTGTTGTTATATCTAAGTTACACTCTAAGCCCTTAAAACCACTTTGGCTTCAATTTCCCAAATGTGTCTTGCTTACATTCTAAGGCTGTATTTTACACTGCACACATGGACATAGGATTAAACCTGAATCAGATGACTTCAACTGAGTAGGCCAGAGAAATCCGTGGGATGTTGGCTCATTTGGTGGAGAATTCAAGGGTTCAGGCCTCTCTTCCTTCAGGGATGAGGACAAGACATCA
Organism: Phalanger gymnotis; assembly: GCA_028646595.1. Classification (NCBI taxonomy): domain Eukaryota; kingdom Metazoa; phylum Chordata; class Mammalia; order Diprotodontia; family Phalangeridae; genus Phalanger; species Phalanger gymnotis. Next base: position 7,485 of record JAQQSZ010011843.1, on the reverse strand, counting down.
GTCCCTCCTCAGAGTTAAAGCACGTACACACCATTGGCCCTGCCTTTGTCTTCTCTGCAAAGAGATTCTCCGGCATATCTGACAATGTGGTTTCCTTGAGTGGGCAGGGAATTCAAGAGCTCTTTTGGCCTAGCCCCTCAAGCAGGTGGAGAAGACATGAAGTATAAATGCTTGGAATGGACACCATTTCTCTGATCATGACTTAATCAGACAAAGTGAGTTGGAAGGACTGTTATGGAAATATTTTTTTTAAAACATGGCTATCTATACTTCTATAGATGAGAATTTCACATTCGTAGAAAACCATTCATTCTGCCTGAGAGAATTGGAGAGTCTGGAGGGATCATGGGCATTGGCAATGGATGAAAATCCAAGGTCACCTACCATCTTCAGAACTGCATCCAAAAGTTGCTCCTCTGACTTCTGTCGCATGCAGTGAACCATGGTGGCTGAAGTGACTGTTTTGCACCCAGAAAAAGTGGCAACTTTCTGCAACAAGATATAGCATGGACAGTATACTATCACCCTATCCAGATAGGAAAGCTGTGCCTAAATCCATGTGTTCTTGGAACTGTGACAGTGCAGTACAAAGGAAGTAACCCTATATTAGGAGCTCAGGAACCCTAAACTAGAGAGTTGGATAAGTCCATGTTGTCATCAATTGGTCCTGAAACCTTCAGCAGGTTACTTTTGAATGGGACAGATAATTGTGAAGACTTCACAGGGTATGTCTAAGGGAGTAGGAGAAGTTTGGGATTTGGCCTTGTGATTCTGGAAAGTCAGGGCCTGGAGCTGTGGGCATGCCCTTCCCCCTCTCTCTCAGATATTAGAAGATAATGAACTTCCTGTGAGCTATTTGTTGTCTGCTCCAGGAAGGTCTCCCCACCCCATTTCTTCTCCTAGAATTTCAGATGCCACCCCAGCAGCTGAGTTCCAATAGGGAAAACCTGAATGGACCAGATCAACCTTGGTCCTCTGTGTAGTTTTCACGCCTAGACTGTAAGCCCACCTGCCAGCCAATGGTGAGAAGGGATAGAGGTGGGTGGGAATCTTTTCATTAAGAGTATGAATTAAGGCAGGTTTTCTTTTCCCTTGCTTCCTCCATTAAGGAGGTGCATGCAAATCTTGCAAGGCTTGTAAAATAAATTTACTTTGTTTCTCCTAAAGATGTCTCACCTATTATTTGAAAATTCTGTCCCATACACTTTCCTTCTCTGAAAGTCAGATTTCACTTCTATTAAGTGAAGGGTTTGGGTTAGATGATCTCAAAGATCTAGATTCTATGACTCTATGAATGGAGTCAAGGCTTTGAAATAATCTGTAATGCAAAGGGCCTACCTCAGCTACCGCTGTGAAATTGGAGTTATACAAACAATCCATTATGGATACTCCACTCTGAGAAATAGCCCGGTGGAAAAGATTCTTGGTCAAAGGAGATAAAACCTAAAAGAAGAAAAGAAAGGAAAAAAAAATACATTTCAAGAACAGAGTCAGAGGTAGGATGGGGTGACTGTGGCTCTGTCCCAGGGCACTGAAATTCAGAGGGCACTGATAACCCTAACATTCCTTTCCCTGCATTAAAAACAAAACAAACAAACAAACCAAACTCCAAGCAACTAAGTTCAATACATATATAGCAAGAATAATTCATTAAAATGAGAAGCTACTATTTGATGACTATTTCCTCCAGCTACCTTACCTCAGTTGAACTCTTTCCTAACCTAGGGCTACCCTGTTCCTGACTATACATTGGCAGTGGTTTCTGCAGCAGCTTTGAAATATTCCCAGAAATTATCCCTCCCCACCCAGGTCCTTTTCTTCTAAGGAGACCCTTCCCTTCTAAAAGGAATTTTTCTGAAATAGTTGATTCGAGCAAATCCTGGGAAGGAGGCTAAATGAGACATTTCCTTGGAGTAACTCTTCCCCAATTAGATCGAATAATAAAAATAAAGAAGCATTAAGGCAGAAACAAAAATGTTCAATGACAGTAACAGGGAAAGGAAAGATAACTGGAGATGAGCTTTTCAGCCTCTGATTTCTCCTGGCATCCTTGTTCCTAGACTTCCCTCATTTAAAACCTGGATGCTAGCCCAGGGTAGAGAACCGCCACACCCATGGCTGTGGCAGTTTTAGTCAGTGACTTTGGAGTTAATCCTTTGGCAGTCTACCAAGAGTATTCATGATCCTAGGGCAGGTGGAAGCCCTACCATTTTGGTCCTGGGCTTTCCCACAGCTAAATGTCCTGGCCTTAATAGGCTCTTACTATAGAACAAGAAGAAACACAGAGGTAGTAGAAGGAATGAGAAAAAAATGAAGAAGTGATCCAGTTACAGAGACTTTCCAAGCACCTTTTTCAGCATTGTCCTGGGGGCATCTCTTATTGACCCTTTCAAGATCAGTTCCTGGGGGTCACACATAAGTCTGAAGAAAGATATTTGTAGAGAGGATAGTAAAAACCAGAAGAGTGAAACTGGTAAAGGGGATGAATAGTGTCCCTTCTGTGATATCCCAAAAATTGTTAACTTCCCTTTCTGAGAGAGACCTCATCCATCTCTTGTAGTTTGAGAGAATAGAGAATATAGAGGGCTAGGCCAGAGGATAACAATGCTGAATCTACATGATGGAAAACATTGGTTTACTAAAGGGCACACTCTCATCAAGGACATGATGGAAAAATCAGCCCAGTGGTTAATAAAAAAAAAACTTGTTGAATATGAGAAGTAAATATTGGAAAAAAGGGGAAAAAAGAGCAAGCATTTTGCAACAAAGAAAATTGAGTAAATAACTACCTGAACAATGTAAAAGTATTAAAGCAACTGTTTAAGAAGCTCACAAATGACAGTTGAACCACTCAAAGAACAAAATGAAAATATAATACAAATTAGGAGAAAAATTAGATATTTAGAGAAAGAAATCAGGGAGCCCAATCAAAGACTGGAGTGTTAAGAACAAAAGCAAGACATTTTCCCTACAATATGTTCTTTGAAAAAGAAAATGAAAAAGAATTGGAAAACAAAAATGATAGAGAAGAAAAAAATAATTGAATAAAAACTTTTTTTTTTTAAATCTGGAAAAAAAAACCACAAGCATTCTACAAACCAGGAGTGCTGAACATGAGGATAGATATATAAAGAAACAAACTGAAAATCATAAGTTTTCCAGAAAAACAAACACACAGAGAAAGAAAACCTGAAAGCCTGAATATAATTCACTCAATCATTCATAAATATTGGAAGGAGACAGAAAAGTACAGATCAAGAGAACCCATGGAACACTAATAAAAAGAGCCCCACCCAATTCTAATCGAGAAATCTTATAATCAAATTTTAGAACTAACATTAATAAGTTTTGTAGGTGGTATGGGAAAAATGCTTTATATTCCTAGAATAATCAGAATAGCACAAGATTACTCAATGATTATAGGAAATTACAAGAAAAACTGATATATGATATTGTGAAGAACAAAGAAAATCTGTTGACACCCCCAAAATAGTATACCTTGCAAAGATGAATCTCAATTAAAAAAAATCATTCACTAAAAGGAAAAGAATAAAATTCATCCCTTCAAAGGAATACCAAAGTGAGCTAAATATTTTATGTGTGAACTGAGCAAACAACAAAGTTAGATACTTTCATATAATAATGAAAGATTAAGAAATGAAGTGTTTGTTTTCAAGAAACTAGGGCTAGACAAGAATGTGAAAGTAGGTGGGGCAGATGCTTTAATTATTTCATTTAATTATTAAAAAGTATCATCTGAGAGGAAGGGAAAAGGAAACAAAAATATTACATAATTAAGAATAAAAGGTATAATGAGAAAAACAAAAAAAAAGAATAAGTGGAATGAGTATGATGTGGATACAAAACAGTACCCTATTAAGAAGAATGTTAAGGGTTACTTTTCCCATACTTTATGAAGCACCTCCTGAGGTTCATTCAGTAACTTGAAAGAGTCCTCAAGTCCTTTTCCCCCTTATCTTGAAATACCATGAAACTTCTCCTTACCTTGTATCAAAAGAATTTCTCTTGTCTCTCTTATCCTGTGTCCCCCTGTACTATCCTTAATCTTTAACTTGTACCCCCTCATCCTGTCCTTAATCTTTAACCATAAAACCCTAAGATTCTTGTCACAAAATTCCCCCTTATCCTGCCTTTAATCTTTAAACACCATAAAATCCTAAAATTACATCCTCATCCTGAACGGGCTGTATAGCTTTCTGTCTATATGAACCATGTCTTTCCCAAATGTCAGTATCTTTTACTCAGCCCTGTGGCTACCTTAAATAAAGCTCCCCTTTGCTAAAAGAGAAGTCTAAGTGAATTCTTTCACTGTTCTCCTGAATCTGACCTCAATAAATGAATTAAAATTTCAGGGGAAAAAATAACATCTCCTTGTTCTAAATCAATATTAAAGGTGGTGAAATAATATAGAAGGAAATGTTTTGGCTGTGGAGAGAGAATGGTTAATGACCAATCAGGATTCAAGGGGAGAGATGGAAGATACACTTTGAGTTCCCATTCTCTCAACCATTTACATCATAGAAAAATAAAGATACCTGACAGTTTTCTCCATACAAGTAACACATTGAAAACAAATACAGAGTAAAATTAAGGGGAAGAAAAAAATCTTTTATGCTTCAGCCAACACTAAAAAAGTAGGAGTTGAAATTGTGGTCTCAAATAAGGCAACAACACAATTTAAAATCAGGAGTGATAAATAGTGAAATAACCTCATACTTGGTCAATGGAGATTAAGCCTGACAGAGAAATATGACTTAAGACCAGATACATAACAAGGGTGGAGTGAATATAGCTTTATTCCAGGGCACCAAAATTCAGAGAGTGCTGATAGCACTTATACTCTTTCATTAGCATAGCCTCCATAAATAATGAAAACAATGAAAAATAACAATTTTCTTTGTCTCTTTTCTCACCTTTTTTCCTCTCTCTGTCCCTGTCTCTCTCCCTCTCTTTTTCTCTCTTTGTCTCTCTGTCTCTCTGCCTCTCTTTTCTCCCTCTCTTCTCTCTCTGTCTCTCTTTATCTGTATCTGTCTCTCTTTGTCTCTGTCTCTCTGTCCCTGGTAGCTTCTAGGGATTCTGTTTCTGTTGAGCTTTGTTGCCCATCTTCTGGACTCATGTCTTCAATGCTATACAAGCCATATCATAACCTACTAATTAAATCAAGGAACAGTTGCTCAATACAACTTTTATAACCTATCTACTGGGGAAGAGGTCTTTGGCTTCTTTTAAAGATAGCTATCTAATTTAGGGTTAGATCTGTAACAGCTGAGCATTCAGATGAATTCTAATCTGAACAAAAGTTAAGCTAAAAATGTAAATTCCTTGTTTTCCACCTACCTAGCTTGTATTCCTACCTTTATAGTACACATCTATAAGCAGTCTTTGGATAGGAAAAGATCCACAAAAGAGATTAAGGAGTGATCACATGGGTAGGAGGAAAACCAGGAGAGAGCAGTGCCATATAAACATAGGGAGAAGAGAGAATCATGAAAAAGATAATTAACAATATCAAACGCTGCTGAGACATCGAGAAAGATGAAGATTGAGAAAAGGCCATTAGATTTGCATTAATGTACTATAGTTAACCTTGGAAAGAGGAGTTTCAGCTAAATGATAAAATAAAAAGCCACGTTGCAAAGATAAGACAGGTAACATAGATTAAGTAGAGGCACTTATTACAAATGGCCTCCTTGAGGAATTAGCCACAGAAGTGAGAAGAGATAAGAGATGATAGCTAGCAGGGATGGACAGTTCAAGTGAAGGATTTTTGAGAATGAGGTAGACATAAGTGTGTTTGTAGACAGAAGGGAAACACCACTAGACATAAAAGATGGAGGATTAGTGAACTGAGATAATAAAGGGTGCAATCAGCTGGAAATATTGAAATGGAATTGGATCATGTATTCCTGTAGAAGAGTTATCCTTGGCCATGAGAAGGGCTACCACTTTAGGTGAGACAGGGGTGAAGGAAGAGCTGCAGAAGGCATCTAAGTGATGAGATGAGAAAGAGGGGATAAGAGGAAGCACTTATTGAATGGTCTTAATTATTTCAGTGAAATATGAGGTAAGGTTCTCGACTGAGAGGGTGAAGGGAAGGGGAGGCATCAGAGGAACCAGGAGGGATGAAAAGATTTGTAAAAGCCACTATATTGAGTAGGATAATGAGTCAATTAGGGAAGTGTAAAATGATTGCCTTACTACATTAAAGTCCTCGTTGAGATTATGAAACATAAATTTCTAAAGGACTCTGTTGGCACAATTTTAACAATAGTACCTAAATTAATTTATATACTTGACATTATCCAATCAGATTGCCAAGGGCACATTTTTGTAGAGTTAGAGATAATAATAACAAAATTCATGCAAGAGAGAAAAATTCTAGCCAATCTAAACCATTTGAATGTGTGAGTCTGTCTGGCTGTCAGTCAGTTTGGTAAAGATTATGGATCCCTTCTCAGAATCATATTTATAAATACAATAAGATGCATAGATAGTATAACAAAAATTGATTCTATTGAAATCCAGAAATCAAAATGTTTAAAAAAACCCAACAAAACAAGTCCATAAACTCCATGTTAAGAACTCTTGGTCTGGATACAGAGGTGAGGAACTTGTGGCCTTCTAGGTCCTTGGGTGAGGCCTTTTGACTGAGTCAAATTTTGCACAACAAATCATTTTACTAAGGGGATTTGTTCTGTGAAATTTTGATTCAGTCAAAGGGCCTCACTTGAGGACCTAGAGGGCAACATGTGACCTTGAGGACACAGGTTCCTCACCACTAGCCAATGTTAGGGGAAATCGTGAGAAAGAGAACAAATGAATAGGAAATATTACCAGAACTCAAACTATACAAAGTGTTCTAAAAGTCTTAGTTCAGCTTTAAGTTACTAAAGCTTGATAAGCTTACCTGCTTAAGCCTCTTTAAGCTTTAATAGCTTAAAACCACTCAGAGTTTGGAATACCCTCCAGTGTAAAACAGTAGTCTTTCAAACTATTTGATACTATTTAAAAAAATCAAAAAGAAAACGGGACAAGTGGAACAAAGTAGAAAATCAAGACTCAGAAGCAAACGAAAATAACTTCCTTGTGTTTTATTAACCCAAGAATAAAAGTTACTTCAGGGAAAGACTCTGTTTTTGACAAGAACTGCCCAGAAAATTGAAAAGAAGACTTGGGGGGCAGAACCAAGATGGCCACATGAAAACAGCGTCTTGCCGGAGCTCTCTCACAAGTTCTGTTGGATTCCTATAAAAAAGTGAATCTGAGAAGATTTGAGAGAGTTAGAAATTGCAAGCACTCTGACTGGGGCAAATTTCCCACCCGGGAGAATCTAAAAGGCTGAAGGAACGATTCTGTAGGCTAGGAAAGCCCTCAGCCTGTGGAGCTGCCCCAGACGGGACCAAAGCAGAAGCGGCTGGCCGGGAAAACCCACGTGGGAGACAGGCTGGGAGAAAGCCGGGCGCC
>JAQQSZ010011842.1:0-12151 GCA_028646595.1 Phalanger gymnotis | reverse complement strand
TCTTTAGCAGGCTCTTCACTCCTGCTCTGATCCACCACTTAGTTCTTCCCACCAGGTGGGCCTGGGGCCAGAAGCAACTGCAGCTGTAGTTCTAAAGCTGCCCCACCTCTGCTGCCCCTGGGGCGGTGGCCAAACAACAAACTCTATCCCAGTCCCCAGCAGCTTCTCCCACTAACCTACTCTGTTGTCCTTGGTGTTTGTGGGTTGAAAAGTCTGGTAACTGCTGCAGCTCACTGATTCAAGGAGCTAGGGCACGCTCTGCCCAGCTCCTGGTCTGGTTGGTCCATGCCGCCTATGCTGGGCTCTGCTCCACTCAGCTCTGCTCCCCTCTGCTCCCAGCTCCATGCGTGATAGACCTTACCCAGAGACTATCCAGGCTGTCCTGGGCTAGAGCCCTGCTTCCCTCTGCTACCCTGTGGGTTCTGCAGTTCTAGAATTGGTTCAGAGCCATTTTTTATAGGTTTTTGGAGGGACTTGGCGGGGAGCTCCCGCTAGTCCTCGCTTTCCAGCCGCCATCTTGGCTCCGTCCCCCTAATTATCCATTTCTGATGTCACTGGTAAGGAGGCAACAGAGGTTGACCATTGGGGCCAGGTTGAGAATAGCATAGGGTGGAAGTTTCTAGTGAACAGGAGAGTTCCAGAAAAGGGGAAGGGTAGTAGTACCAAGCAGGAGGGGTGAGCATAACTAGAGGAGGAGACATGATGTAACCAAGTTTAAACACTGGCCCCCACTTCTGTGTGTATATATACATACACTATTATGTATGTATACATAAGTATCACACATATTATTATCTAATTGGTTATATAATTATACATATAGTATCATATATTCTACATAATTATATACTAATAAAATATAAATATAATATAAAATACTAATAAAATATAAAATAAAATAAAATAAAATAAAATAAAATAAAATAAAATAAAATAATAAAAAATACCTCCCTGCCCCTCAATCAAGATGTTATTTCAGACTTGGGGGCTAGGGGGAGTAGCAGAGTTTGAGGAAATTCAGTATTGTCACAGTGGGAAAGGGGTAGAAGAATACAAAAGATAAACAAGACGATCCCTAGCTTTGAAAAGCTTACAGTCTATGAGATAAGTCACCAATAATTCAAATGACACTTGCATCCTGATGGTGTAAATGGTGAACCATTTTTTAAAAATATTCAGTTTTATCTTATTTTCAAGTCTACATTTTCTCCCTCCCACCTTGCTCACTTCCCTCCCTGCCCCTCTCCATTGAGAAAAAAAAAAAACTACAAATAAATATGTATAAATCAAGTAAAACAAATTCCTGCCACTGGCCATGTTAATTTAAATGTTGTTGGGGGTGGGGAGGAAGGCGGTATGTATGTATTTGTCAGTATACACTTTGAGTCCACTTCTCTATCAGAAGGTGGGTCAGTATGCTTCATCATAGGTATGACCCAATACATTTTTTCCCCAATAAATGTTAATAAGCAATTGTATTTAATCTCTTAATAACAAACTAATAATAGCACTTATTTATATAATGCTTTAAAGTCAATAAAAGGCTTGCCACTGTTTCACGTCAACAGTTATACTCAAACACTGAGATTATTGGAGCTGAAAGTACCATAGAGATCATTCATTTCAATCCCTTCATTCCTTTAAACAAAATATGTCGGGGTAAAAAGGTAAGATTCAGTTTGAGGTGGCTTCCTGCCTTAGATTTCCTCTGCTCTCTATGGATTAAAATTCTAATAGTCACTTACATTATTCCATCAATAACTATTGTGCTAATATTTAAGGCAAAAAAAATGGGAGGGGCTTGGGGGGGAATTGCTGAGAGGGATCAATGGCTATACCAACCTATACGCCTACTTTCTCACTTCTATGAAATCTTGAGAATGGTCATTACTTGTAACGAGGGTATCCTTGGTGAAAATGTGAGAGAGAAACTGATAGACGTAACTGACAGTTTTCAGCTGTAGATCACTTCTTCACAGTCACACATTTTATTTACAAAGTTAAAATGGATTCCTACCCACAAGACAATCAGAAGAGAGATTCTCATTGGATGGCAAGGTTCTTTAGGTAATACTGTTGGCAGCCAATATTCTGCTAATTGCATTAAATCTCACAATACTTCACAGGGCCTCCTCGTGAAATCCATGGCCATGAAAAAGAGATTCAGGCAATTCATATAGGGAAAATAAAGTAACTAAAGAATGTACTTTAGTTTGATCAGCACATGAAGCCAGCTGGGCAACCATCTATCACTAGAGATGTTGAACTGGCACAGTAGATGGACCCTGAGCTGGGCTTATAATTGAACAAGAGGAGAGCAGGATGGATTGCATTTTGGAAATTATGTAGTGTTTTTTAAAATCGCAAGCCACTCCCTGACACAAAAGGCCATCTTTTAAACACTAATATTTTTCCAATGATATGTTAGATGACTATGTTATATGTTATATAGCCCTATAACATAGAATATTATTATATAACAATGTTATATGACTAACTATGAATTAGGGAACACCATAGTCCATGAAAAAAAAGAATTGCCAGTGACCCAAGAACCAATGGAAACATATATGGTAGTTGTAAATACACTGTAATATATTGCCAACATAATCTGAATGCAAGAAGGAATCTAAAAAAGCATCATCAAGAGCAAAACCCATGTGTGACCAGAAAAGGACATGGATTGTATGGAATGAAACGTCGAGAGTAATAGATTGACTGCTCGAATATTTTTAAAAAACAACAAAACCTAGAAAAAGGACCCCAGTGCACCGGCGAGATCTTCTATGGAGGAATTATGGAAAAAACATGTACAGGAATTATATGGAATGAAATTATATCCACTACAGTGAAAGGCATACTGATATCAATGAGATCCTGAATCCATTAAAGTATTGGAGTAAAAAAAAAACAAATTTTTTTGTCCACTTCTCTACCTTCCGTGGACCTCGACTTGAGTTCAAATTCTGACCACCTACCTAGACTGTGCAAATAGCCTCCTAGTTGATCTCTTGATTTGAAGTCCTTCTCATCTCCAATCCCTCCTTCAAAGAACTGCCAAAAATATCTTCCTGTGGCAGAGGTTTGACTACTTCGCTTCTGCTTGAAAACTTCCAATTTCCCTTTATTTGTGGCCTTAAAGATAAATGCAAATTTCTCATCCAAACATTTGTAGCCGTTTGCATTTTGGCTTCAGTCTACCTTTTCAGCTCTATCTCACATTCATCTCTTTCAGGAAATCTACACTCCAGCCAAATTGAACAACTAGCTTTTTTCCAAATCTAGCATTCCATCTCCTTCCTTCAAGCATTGGCACAAGCCAGCTGTTGTGCCTGGAAAGTCCTTCCTCCTCATCACTGCCTCTCAATGCATCTCTACTATCTTATTTTCAATTGAGGCTCATCCCAGGGCCACCATCTCCATAAAGCTTTTTCCAATCCTCACTCAATCATTGTTGCTCTTTCCCTTTTCAAATTTCTATTTCTTTATGTCTCTCTGTACTATATCACTTAAGCAAAATGTAAGCACTTGGAGGGTAAGGACTATTTTTTTCTTTGTATCTTCAGCACCTGGCATAATGTCTTACACACAGACCATAAATGATTATGGAATTCAACTGAAATAAACCAGAAACATCAATGTAGTATAGACCTAAGGCCTCAATGACAAGAATAAGTCATGGGATCATAGAATTACAGGACCTAGAACTGGAGTAGGCCTTCCAGTTCAACCCACTCATTACATACATGAAAAAACGGAGAACCTGTCCAAGATGGCACAAATAGGATTACGGATTGAAAGCTTAAAGGCACTTGTATTCAAAATCATCGAAACATTTTTAATTGTCCACAAACACTTCTATAAATCAGAAGTGAATACTCTTGACATATTGTTGATGGAATAGAGAGGTAATGATTTGCCATTAGACTGTGAGATCCTTGAGACCAGGGATTGTTGCGTTTTTCTGTTTTGTTTTAGGCATCTCTCATATATGCTATGACCATACAAGACCTCCTGATAGATACAAAGAGATAATTATTTAATAATACTCATTATCACTACCAAGTGAGTATGAAACAGGTTTCATTTGCCAAAGTCATGAAAGATGTACTATTCACAGTACAAATGGAAGGAAGATTCCTATCAAGGTTTTGCTTTTTTGTCCTCCTTTTTTATTCCCAGCTGCTTAGGACAGTGCTGGCACAAAGTAGGCACCTAACAAAATACCTGTTGACGTGACTTATCTAAAGTCACCAGTTGGTAAGCCAAAATTAAATTCCAGGTTTCATAATCTAGACACTGACAAACATTTTATAACTGAGAGATTGCTTTGTCTACACATTTTTCCATCACCAGAATTAAATCTGCTTTCCAAGGGAAAAAAAATGTTTTCCTCCACCAAAAGACATGTACTTGATTTATGACTTTTTTTTCTTTCCAAGCGGCAAATCAATAAGCATCTAGGTTAGGAGTAAGGTGGTTGAACTGGAGGGCAGATAAGGAAGAAAGTCAGTATGAACCTTTCCAGGTTTCTCTGGATTCATATTTGTATTTCAAAGCTCCTACTCAACTCCAGTCTTTTCGTCAGAAATGCTTAAAAATCTTCTATTACACTAAAAATCTATTTTCCCTATAGGATTATACTCAGTTTTGCAGGGAAAGTTATTCTTGATTATAAACCTATTTCTTTCGCCTTTTAGAATATTGTATTCCAAAATTTCTTCTAGTTCTTGGTAGAAGCTTCCAGGTCTTGTGGGACCCTGACTGTAGTTTTTTGTTATTGCATTCTTTTTCTGAATGCTTGCAGTATTTTTTCGTTGACATGGGAGCTCTGGATTTGGGCTGCAACACTTCTGGGATTTTTCCTTTCAAGGCTCTTTTCAGAAGATAATTGGTAGATTCTATCTTTGCTTTGCCTTCTTTTTCTAATAGGTCTGGGTAGTTCTCATTTATAATTTTTTTTAATGTAGTCATCAGATTTTTATTTTTATCAAGGATTTCAGGAAGCCTAATGATTTGAAATTATCTTTCCTTGACCTGCTTTACACTTTTAGAAAATATACTGAATATCTTATATCTTCTTCCATTAAATAAAACTTTTTATTTAAATATTTTTTCTACTACTTCATGGAGTCATTGATTTCTGTTCAGTATTCTAGTTTTTAGGGATTGCATTTTGATTAAGGTTTACCATTTTCTTTTCTAATTTATTTACTTTCCAATTCATTCCTCAAGAGCTATTATTTCATTTAAAAAAAACCTTTTTTTGCTTCATTGCTTGGATGAGAGTTCTTAAGTCTTTCAAAGTGAGAAATGCGTCTTTATTAAGGTATTCAACAGACCCAGACTTTGAAGAATAAACAATTCTCCAAGATCTATAGATTGTGTAATTGTGGAGAAATCACACAATGCTTTGTTATATTTATTTGATTATATTTTGTCTCATTAGATTGTAAGCTATTTGAAGACAAAAATAACCATGTTTGTAGAAATAATGAATTCCCTGAAATGGTTACATTATTTGAATTCTCACCACATATTTCCATTGGGTTGGAACCAATTACCATGTTTTACGTAATTATAACTTTGAATAGTAAAAAACTGAATACTTGGAACCACTTCAGGGCATTCATTATTCACAGCAATCAGCCTAGCTGTATATATAGCTTAGAACTTCATACCATATCTAATTCAGTGTCTTTCATGCAGCAGATACTTATTTTTCGAGTGAATAAATATAATGGGGAGAATGACTACAATAGTGGAGAATAGAAAACTAATTCCTTTCACCCAGGCTTAAGGTACAATAAACTTTCAATTATAAATATAAAAATATTAAGACATTATGCAAGTCACAAAGAAAAGTAAAACATAGTGTCTTCTGCTGAAGGATCTTACAACCTAGTTGGGTAGACATGTAAAAAGCTAAGTCACAAGGTCACAGAACTCAAAAGCTTTCTAAGAGATCAAATGTGTGCCACTTTGTGGAAGTAACATAGAAATGCTACTTTTAAATGAGATAGGACAAGGAGTCAACAAGGCAATGACAATAACTCATTAAGTGGGACAAATGTCAGTCAACAAAGAGATATATACCAATCTACAAAGGGAGAATAATAAAATCTAACATTACAGATGTGCAGGTAAATGTTTAACAAACAGCTCTCAAAAAAATCTACCCAAGATATACTTAATTTTTTAAATTAATTTTTTAAAAATTATCAAGCATTCATTTTTTTCTCCCTTCTACCTCATTCCCACTGGAAGTTACAATGTTTTTAGAAAAATGTATTAAATATACACAAACAAGCAAAATAAATTCACATGTTGGTTATGCCAAAAATGTGTGTCAGAGACCATCACCTTTCTGATTAGCATACACTTTGAAGTTTAATCTGCATATTAACATTTTTTCTATCACTTTCTTAAGTCTAGACAATCAACAAAACAATAAATTCAGTCCTGATTTGCAGCATTTGCTGATTTCCTAGGTGTAAATGCTCATACTGAAAATTTAACAATTTGCTCTCTTGAGAAGGTATGAGTGGCTCCAGCACACCCCCGGCTAACATTGTTATAATCCTTTATAATTTCAAAGTGCATGGCATTTTATTTGATTCTCACAACAACCTGTGAGGTAGGTAGCTCAAACATTATTATCATCCCTATTTTTAAATTAATTTTTAGTTTTCAACATTCGCTTTTATAAGATTTTGAATTCTAAATTTTCCCCCTTCTCTCCACTGCCCCCTCCCCCAGATGGCATGCAATCTGATATAAATTATACATATATGATCATAGTAAACATATTTCCACATTAGTCATGTTGTGAAAGAAGAATCAGAACAAAAGGGAAGAACCATGAGAAAGAAAAAACAAAAAAAGAGAAAATAGTATGCTTTGATCTTCATTCATACTTCTTTATCTGGATATCTTCCCTATTTTAAAGATGAAGTAAATGAGATATACAGAAGAGAAGAGCTTTGCCCAGTCCTTGTAGCTATTGAATGGTAGCAAACCTAAGTTCCCTGAGATTCTAGTCCAGTACTCGCTCCCCTGTACCATTCACCCTCATATATAAAGCTGTAATCAAGGAGAGTTAGGAAGAAGCTAAAATTGGTCCTCCAACTGAGGGCAGAACTGTTAGAGGCATGATCAGGAGCACTCAGAGTTGTGGTTACTTACAGTTGTTTTTCCTTTTCTCTCTCTCTGATTAAATAATTTTAAAATGCATTTTATTGATAATTTTTGTTTTTACATTTCTCACTGTGTTCCTCCCCTTCTTCCTCCCAGAGAGCCATAAAATAAAGAAAAAAAAGTTCTGTGAAACTAATCAACAGACCAAAAAAGCCAGATGGTAAATATAATATTGCACAGCCCGGGACTATGGACTTCCACCTCTGGAAAGGAATGGAGGAAGGTGTCTTCTCATGCCCCTTCATTGTGGCCAAAGCTTAGTCATACTTTCACATAATACAGCTTCAATTGTTTTGTTATTGCTTTCCATTTACTTTATTGTAGTCATTTTATACATATTGTTTTCCTGCTTCTGCCTACTTCACTTTTCATCAGTTCATAAAAATCTTTCCATATTTCTTTGTATTCATTGTGTTCATGATTTCTCGTGTTCTAATGCATTCATGTATCACTATTCACCCATTTCCCCATCAATGGGCATATATACTTTGTTTCTAATTCTTTGCTACCACAAAGAGAGCTGCAATAAATACTGTGATATCATAGAAAGCCTTTATTTTTGTCATTGACCTCATTAGGATGTATGGCTCTGCATCAGAGCATAAGGACATTTTAGTCACTTTTTTTATATTGCTTTCTGGAATGGTTGTACAATTTACAGCTCCACCAAAAAAGCATTAGCATTCCTGTTTTTCCATAACCCCTACAATAATTATTCCCATTTCTGATTTATTTTGATAAAAATAGTCTTGCTGCATTGTGGCCAAATGGCTTGCAAATGCGAGGTTCACATTAGGATTTCCCAGGTATTAGGATTTAGGTATGAGGATTGTTGGTAGGTTCCTAGGATTTAGGGTGAGGAATTGAACAAAAAATCAGTAAGTAAGAAATAATTAACAGAAGTAAGGCACTATAACTAAGGATTGAGGAAGGCTTCCAGTAGAAGGTGGGATTTTAGTTGGGACTTAAAAGAAGCCAGGGAGGTCAGTAGGCACAGTGGAAGAAGGAAAGTGTTCCCAGACATGGCAGACAGTCAGAAAAAGCCAAGTTATCGAGTATCTTGCTCAGGAAACCACCAGGAGGCCAGTGTCACTGGACTGAAGAGTACATATCAGAGAGTGAGGTATAAGAAGACTGGAAAGGTAGGAGGGGGCTAGATTAAAAAGGGTTTTGAATGCCTAAG
This sequence comes from Phalanger gymnotis, assembly GCA_028646595.1. Taxonomy (NCBI): domain Eukaryota; kingdom Metazoa; phylum Chordata; class Mammalia; order Diprotodontia; family Phalangeridae; genus Phalanger; species Phalanger gymnotis. The sequence goes on along the minus strand of JAQQSZ010011842.1, from coordinate 3,771 downwards.
AGAGCATTCTGTATTTGTTCCTGAAGGGATAAAGAGCCACTTTACTAGTAGAATAGAGGAGTGATGTGATCCAATCTTTGCTTCAGGAAAATCATGTTAGTAGATGGAGGGTGAATTGGAGTGGGGAGAAAATTGAGGCAGGCAGATCCTTCAGCAGCTAGTGCAATAATCTAGGCATGAGGTGATGAGGGCCTACTGCACTACAGTGGCGGCAGTGTCAGAGAAGAGAAGTAGGATTCTAAGAGGTGTTGCAAAGATGAAATCAACAGGTACGGGCAACAGATTAGATATGAGGTATGAGAGGTAGTGAGGAGACCAGGAGGACTCCTAGGTTATGAATCTGAGGGACTGGGAGAATAATATTGTCCTCTACAGTAATAGGTGAGGTAGGAGTGGAGAGGAATCGGGGGAAAGATAATGAGGTCCATTTTGGACATGTTGAGTTTAAGATGCCTACTGGCCATCCAGTTTGAATTGTCTGAAAGGCAATTGGATATGTGAAACTGGAGGTCAGCAGAAAGTTTGGGACAAGATACGTAGATTTGAAATCATCACTACTCCTATTGACTTCTCAGTTCCGAAAACCGACACACTATTCAGTTCTCTCAGCATGCCCATTAAAGTCTCTTCTCAAGAATTCTCTACATGTTTCTTCACAAGTCTTAAAACAGTTCTCTCAGGAAAGAAGTTCTCTTAGACCTTGCTATCCTTCCAACTCTCTTTCCAACTTTCAGTTAGCACTCTAAAAAGACAGGTTAACTGCTAGACTCTTATGATTCCATTCTCTCTTAAAGATATAGTAATAGTATCCACAGTCCCTATTGAAGCTAGGAATACCAGGATTTTACTTTTGTTCACATACTAAATTTTTAAACTTTTCCCTAAGTAGCCTAAGAGCATATAATATATGAACTACTCTTTTATTGCCTACCTCCCCTGTGTCCAACCTCTTTTCTTTGGTTCACCTGTTACTTGTAGTGTCTAATTATAAACAGCATTATTTCACTTCTTCCTCACACCTTCCCTGAGGAAGCAGAGTGATCCCATGGAAAGAGTCGTGGCTCTTAAGACAGAAGTGACAGGTTTCACATGCCGCACCTGATGCTTCCTATCTATGGGATTTGGGTCAAGTCCCTAAACCTCCCTAACACTCAGATTTTTCATCTGTAAAATGAGAGGATTGTTTCTTGCTGTTCCTATGATTCAGCCTTTCCAATGTTCCTTCCTGTTCCATTTTCAGGGGATAATTTCCTCAAATTCCTAGCCTTAATGCTTTCAATGACCTTTATACTAGGTATGACTTAGAAGCTACACCTCTTTATAGTATGCAAATATTGAGCCATATTTGTTATACACTTCCATTCAAATCTAGATTATCTTGTTAAATTTTTGCTAGGTGGTCAATTTTAAATTTTGGATTTCTCAAAAGAAAATAACATTTTCTGACCCTCATTGATTTTTTTTTCCATTAGAATGGAGACATTCAATTGTGCGTGACAGAATATTTTGTATTTTGGAACAATTTTCCTTGTTTTTTGGCATATGTCATGCTAGTCTTTCCTCTATGATCACATATGAACAGTCACTCTGAACTGTCTCTCTCTGTCCCACCCCACCCCACACTAAAAAAGGCCACTATTTGATACAGATATATAATGCAAAACCATACTATGCACACTTCTGTTCATCAGTTCTTTCACTGGAGGTGGATAGCATCTTCCTTCATAGGTCCTTTGTTGTTGATTTGAATATTTTTAATATTCAGAATAACTTGGTTGTTTGCAGTTGTTCTTTGAATAATATTGCTATTACTGTATACAATGTTTTCTTGGTTCTGTTCATTTCACTCTTCATCATTTCAAATATTTCCATGTTTTTCTAAAATGAACCAGCTCATCATTTCTTACGGCACAGTAGAATTCCATTACAATCACATACCACAACTTGCTTAGCTATTCCCCACCCAACAGACGGACATCCCCTTAATTTCTAGTTCTTTGCCATCACAAAGAGAGCTGCTATAAATATTTTAGAACATATAGTTTTTTTCCTTTTACCCTGATCAATCTGGGAAATAGACCAATAGTGGTATTGCTGGGTCATAGGGTATATACAGTTTTATAACTTTTTAGGCATAATTCCAGATTGCTCTCCAAAATGGCTGGATCAACTCACAGATCCACCAACAGTGTATTAATGTTCCAAATTTTTCCACATCCCTTCTAATATTTATTGTTTCCCCCTTCTATCATTTTAGCCAATCTGATAGGTGTGAGAGATCTCAAAGTTGTTTTAATGTGCATTTCTCTAATTAATGATTTAGAGCATTTTTTCCTATGACTATATATAGTTTTGATTTTTCCACTGAAAAACTGCTTATTGATATCCTGTGATCATTTATCAACTGGGGGATGACTCGTGTTCTTACGAATTTGTCAAAGTTCTCTAAATATTTGAGATATGAGACCTTTATCCAAGAAACTGTCTACCTGCTGATCTCTTGATACTACTACTTCCTCTAAAATACCTTGAACCTTCCCTCTTAAAAACCACCATGACCCATGCAGCCTCCCAATTAGCTAATTGGTGCCTCCCTGGCTGGAAATAAAATGTCATCCCCAGAATGAAGCTACATTTCCTCCTTATGGTTCTAACCCTTGAAGATTTGGGGTGATTATCCAATGCCTTCAGCTTAAGCCCCTCAAAGTATGTTTCTCTCCAAGAATATCAGTTAAGAATCTCTTTAGTAAGCCAATCTTAAATAGTTTTTAGAAAGGTGTATTTACTAAAGTGGTATAGTAATAACAGTTGGTACAAACCATTCCCCAAAAAGTCTATGACATAGTCTTCTATAAGTACATACAGAGTCCAGGTGAAAAAGGAGTAATTCATAGCTCCTGGTTGCTGGAAGTTCTTTTCTCCCACTTGTGGGATGCTCAAGTAGTTTCCCCAAAGCAGCAGTTCTTAAAGTTTTTGGTCAAAATCATTGAGGACCCTTCCCCAAAGAGCTTTTGTCCAGGTGAGTTATATCCAAAGGTGTGCTGAAGTCAGTTCACACTGGGTCACAAGAGGTGATTGCTGTATTTTCAGTATGAACATTTCTATCCCAGAAACTGGCAAGCGCTATAAATCAGGGTCTGGTTTATTGTCTTGATTGTTTAGACTTAATTAATGATGGAAAAAAGTGTTAAAGCAGATTAAACCTACAATTGGTTTTTAAACATTTACCAGCATACCTGTAGTTGTTTCTATTGATATTTACTGTATTAGAAATGTCTTAGTATTATTGTGAAAATAGTTTTGACTTCATGGACCCCCTGAAAGGGTCCCAGGGATCTCCACAGGTCCCTGGATGATACTTTTAAGAACCACTAACCTGAAGCATGGTTAACGTGTGTGCAATCTGTCCTTGGTTCCCAATGTACACACTGCCATCAGCTGATCTAGAGACAGTAGTACTAGAACACTGATAGAAGGATGGGAGTTCAATATCTTCTAGACCCCTGAAGCTTAAAAGGTCCTCCTCTGGCCAAAGTGATACAGGGGGAAGGAGACCTGACCATGTCGAAAGCCAAAGCTAAGGGCTCTTCTTTCCCCACTGCACCATGGTATTTCTTCTTCGGGAGTCTGCTAGAAAGCCATATGTGTTGTTAAGCAAAATTGTCTCATTAGCATGGCTTTTGTTTCTTTTGAGTGGAAGTACTTTCAGCTGTTAAGTGCTAAGCCCCAGGCCCAGGGCCCTGTCAGGTGTGAAACCTGTGTGGGTGTGGA
>JAQQSZ010011841.1:0-12151 GCA_028646595.1 Phalanger gymnotis | reverse complement strand
GTGGATGGGAAGGGAAGAGGGGAGAGAAATTGGAACTCAAGGTTTTAAAAAATAGATGTTCAAAACCAAAAATTTTTTTCTTTTTCATGCAACTAGAAAATAAGATGCACAGGCAATGGGGCGTAGAGATTTATATTGCCCTACAAGAAAGAAAATGAAAGAGGGATGGGTGAGCTGACTGGAGAACAGGGAAACCAGAGTGTATGCCATCTTCGAATGTGGGGTGGAAATGGGGAGAAAATTTGTAATTCAAAGTCCTGTGAAAATCAATGCTGAAAAATCAACATATAATGATTAAAAAAAATAAAATGAGAAAAATCAATTAAATTAAATATATTAATATATGATACATCAATCTATCAAAAATAGTATACATACAAACATAGTTTTAATACATTAATTACAAACTATCAACAAAAGCATGGAAAATTGTTCTAAAACAAGAGTTATAAGAGAAATACAAATCAAACAACCCTGCAGTTTCCCCTTATCCCCTGCAATTTGGAAATGATGACAAAAAATGGAAATTAACATCATTCAGGGTTTTTTGAAATAATAGCCACAGTAATATATTATTGGTGGAGGTAAGAATTGGTAAAACAAATTTTGAAAGGACTTTGGAATTATACAAATGAAGGAACTAAAATATCATGCCCTTCAATATAAAACTTGATGACTCATACCTTAAGGAAGTCATTGAAAAGAAGAAAATCCTTATGTACACAAAAATGTTTATAATAGTACTTTTTTGTGATAGTAAGGAATTGGGTAAAAAAAATAGATTCTTCTACTTTAAAGAATGGCTAAACTAAATGTGATACATGTATTATTGTGCCCTAAGGCTAAATGTGATGAAGACAGATGAGTCTGGGGAAAAAATTAAATAAAATTATGTAGAATGAAGTAAACAGAGCCAATAAAAGTATATACACAATGACTATAACAACACAAATTGAAAGAACAACTACACACAAAAGATCAAAAGTAAATGGGGGGGGGTGTGGAGACCTGATGGTTTAGTAGAGAAAGCACTGAGCTGAGTTGTCCTGACATTCCCTCCAAAGAAATTGAGTATAATGCCTCAACTTGAATTCTGGAGTGGCAGAGCCAAATTAAGGTCAAAGTGAAACACTCAGCCCAAGACAACTTATGAGGTCTGAAAGAGAGATCTGTAAAATAGGAGGTGGAGGCTGACCTGAAGCCCACGTGAATGATACCAGTGTCAACAAAAGCAGTAGCAGCTTCAGGAGTTTTCAAACCAGAGTTGGAAGGGGGACTGGGTAACTAGTCAGAAAGAGATTATAGGGGATCCATGGATTAGCAATAGAAAAGACCAGATGTTATTTGACAACTCCATTCCCTCCACTCACTTCTGGGTCATATGTCAAGGGCAGAGATCAGTACTTTTGTTAAAGAGGGAATGGGAGATCTGAGGGACAATATTTCTTTTGGTCAAAATGGATCAGGGATCCTGAGAAACAGTATTAATTGCAATCCCTAGGGAGCTCATCCTAGGTAAAGAATATGTTATAGACTAGGATAACTGACCATACTTCTTTCCAGACAACACCACCTTAGAATAAGCAAAACCTTTTGATCCCTAGAACAAGCCTTGGATACAGTAATGTGAAAAAGCCTGAAGGTTGAGAATATGCACCTACCCATCATCCAAGCTGCAAATAGATCACAACATTAACATACAATTCAAAATTAAGAAATAGGGTAAAAAATAAGCAATCAATAAAAAAGGATCTAACCATATGAAGGTACTATGGTGACAGGGAAGATCAAGACACAAATACAGAAGAAAACGATGGAGTCAAAACAGCTACAAGCAAAGCCACAAAGGAATATGTGAATTCCCCATAAGCCAAATAAAAATAGCCAGAAGAGATTTTTTTTTTTCAAAATCAGAGACTGGTAGAGGAAAAATAAGCAAATAAAAGTAAGAAAAGAAAAAAAATATGAAAAGACAACAGCTTAATAAAAGTCATGAAAGTGTTGAAAAAATATTCCAAAACCAGAATTGACCAATTGGGGAAAAAGGTATGATAATTCTCACACACACAAACACACACACACACACACACACATACACACACAAAACTCTTAAGAGAAAGAAAAGGGAGGGAGTAGTTAGAAGGGAGAGAAGAAGTAGTAAGGGAAAAGGGAAAGAAAAGAGAGGGGGGTGATAGAAAGAATGGAAGATTGAGGGAGGTGACAGTCAAAAGCAAAATTTTTTGAAGAGCGTAAGGGAGAAGGGAGAAATAAAAGAATAAATAAGAGATGGTGTGTGATGTAGAGAGAGACACAGATAGTAATCATGACTGTGAATGTGAATGGAATGAACTCTCCCATAAAATGGAAGCAGATAGCTGAATGAATTAAAGAACATAATCCTACAATATGCTGTTAACAAGAAATGCATTTGAAACAAGGTGGACACACACAGGGTAAAGATAAAAGGCTGTAGTAGCATAGTAGCATATATTATGCTTCAACTGAGGTAAAAGAAAAAGCAGGGGTAGCAATCCTAATCCCAGACAAAGCAAACAGAAATAAATCTATGCAAAAGAGATAAAGAAGGAAACTATTTCCTGCTAAAAGACACCATAGATAATGAAGTAATATCATTACCAAACATATGCACCAATTGGTATGGCATCCAAATTCTTAGAGTAGAAGTTAAGGGAGTTACAGGAAGAAAAAGACAGCAAAACTATACTATGAGGGACCTCAACCTCCCCCTCTCTGGATTTGATAAATCAAACCTCAAAATAAACAAGAAAGAAGTTAAGGAGGTGAATAGAATTATAGAAAAGGTAGATATGATAACCTCTGGAGAAAATCGAATGGAGATAGAAAGGAATATACCTTTCTCTCAACGGTACATGGCACACACACACAAATTGGCCATGTACTAGAGCATAAAAACCTCACAATTCAGGGAAGGAAAGCAAAAATATTAAATGCATCCTTTACATATAATGATGCAACAAAAATGAATTATAATAAAAGGCCTTTGAAAGACAACAAAAATAATTGGAAAATAAATAGCTCAATCCTACAGAATAACTGGGTCAAACAACAAATCATAGAATAATCAATAACTTCATTCAAAAAAATGATAATAAGACAACATACAAAAACTTATGGGATGCAGCAAAAGCAGTTCTTAGGGGAAGCTTTATATCTCTGAATACTTACACGAATAAAATAGAGAAAGAGTAGATCAATGAATTGGGTATGCAACTGAAAAAGCTAGAAAAAGAACAAATTAAAAATCCTCAATTAAATAGCAAATTAGAAATATTGAAAACCAAAGGAGAGATTAATAAAACTGAAATTCAGAAAACTATTGAACTTATTACTTCAAATAAAAATTACAGCTGGTTTTATGAAAAAATGATAAAACTTTGATTAATTTAATTTAAAAAAAGAAAGAAGAATATCAAATTACCAGTAACAAAAAGAGGAAATTAAAACAATAATAGGAATGATTGTGCCCAATTTTATGCCCACAAATTTAGCAATGATTATGACATGAATGAATATTTACAAAAATACATATTGCACTGCTTAACAGAAGAGGAGGTAAAATACTTACATAACCCCATCTTAGAGAAAAGAAATTGAACAAGTCATCAATGAACTCCCTAGGGGAAAAAAAAAAAAAACAAACAAAACTCCAGGGCCAGATAGACTTACAAGCAAATTCTATCAAACATTTAAAGATTAATTAATTCCAATACTGCATAGACTTCTTGGGAAAGTTGATGAAGGAGTCCTATCAAATTATTTTCATAATACAAATATGATACTGATACCTAAACCAGGAAGAGCCAAAACAGAGAAAGAAAATTATAGACCAATTTCCCTAATGAATATAGGTGGAAAATTTTAAATATTATATATATATATACATTAATTTTAAATAAGATATACATATGCACAGGGCACAGGGTGAGTTGAAAACAAAAGGATGATATCTAAAAAATAAAATTAAGGGGTGAGAGAGGAATATATTGGGAGAAAGAGAAAAGGAGAGATAGAATAGCATAAATTATCTCACATAGAAGTGGCAAGAAAAAGCTGCTGTAATGAAAGGGAAGAGGGGGTAGGTGAAAGGGTTTGAGTGAATCTTGCTCTCATCAGATTTGGCTTAAGGAGGGAATGACATACTCACACAATTAGGTATCTTACCCTACCAGAAAGTAGGGGAAAGGGGGATGGGGGGATGATAGAAAGGAGGGCAGATTGGGGGATGTGGGAGTCAAAAGCAAACACTTTGACAAAAGGTCAAGGGAAAAAAATGAATAGAAGGGGAAAGGATAGGATGGAGGGAAATATAGTTAATCTTTTCTTAACATGACTATGATGGAGGTATTTTGCATAATGATACATATGTGGCTTATGGTGAATTGTTTGCCTTCTCAAGGGGGGTGGGTGGTAAGGGAAAAGGGAGAGAATATGGAACTCAAAGTTCTAAAAACAAATGTTTAAAAAATTGCTTTTACCTGGAACTAGGAAATAAGATATACATGAAATGGGGAATAGAAATCTATTGTGTCCTGCAAGAAAGTAAAGGAAAAGGGGATGGGGGGAGTGGGGTGATAGAAGGGAAGGCAGACTGGGGGAAGGGACAATCAGAATTTATGCCATCTTAGGGTGGGGGAAGGTAGAAATGGGGAGAAAATTTGTAACTCAATATATTGTGGAAATCAATGTTGAAAACTAAAAATATTATTTTTTTTTAAAAAAAACTTGAAAAACTAACAAAAATATTATTAGATTATCTTAAACCATGATCAAAGACAGAGCCTGGATATCATATTTCAAGAAATTATTGAGGAAAGTCACCCTCATATTCTAGAAATGGAAGGTAAAATATAAATTGAAATAATACACTGTTCACCACCCGATAGAGATCTGCAAATGAATATTTCCAACAATATGATAGACAAATTCCAGACCTTCAAGGTCAAAGAGAAAATACTTCAACAATCAGAAAGAAACCATTCAAATATTATATATCCATAATCAGGATTACAAAAATTTAGCAGCTAACACATAAAGGACAAGAAGGCTTGGAATGTAATCTTCTAGAAGGTAAAAGAAATGGGATTGCATCTAAGAATAACCAACCTAGCAAAAAGAATTATAATCTTTTAAGGAAAAAAAAATAAAATAAAGGACTTTTAAGTATTCCTGTCAAAAGCACCTGAACTGAACAGAGAATTTGATTTTCAAATTTAAGACTCAGCAGGCGCATAAAAAATTAAATAAAAAAATTATAAGAGAAATCAAAATACAATTAAACTGTTTACCTTCTAATATGAAAAATAAAACCATCATTATTAGGGAAGTCACAAGGAATCTACATAGAAAGAGGGCACAGGAGTGAGTTAATTATGTTGGGGTGATATTAAAAATAAACAAGAAAGAGTGGTCCTTTCAGAGAAGGGGAAAAGGAGATGAAGGATGGGGGAAATTATTTCACATAAAAGAGATGGAGAAAGAAGAGCTTTTATAGTAGGGAGGGAAATGATGGGGCTAAGCATAGGCAATACTTGCATCTCACTCACATGTACATTGATTCAAAAGGAAACGTGTGTGTGTGTGTGTGTGTGTGTGTGTGTGTGTGTGTATTATATACAGAGATGTAGGAGTGGAAGGGGAAAAGAGAAAAAAGGGGGAGGTGGTAATAAAAGTGTGGGTAGATAAAAGGTCAAAATCAAAAGAGACTTTTTGAGGGGAGACGGGATCAAGAGAGAGAGAGGGAGAGAGAGAGAGAGAGAGAGAGAGAGAGAGAGAGAGAGAGAGAGAGAGAGAGAGAAGTATAAACAGAAGAAAATTAGATGGAGGGAAATGCACAATGAGTAACAATAACTCTGAATATGAATGGGATGATTGTTGGTTTTGATTATTCAGTTGTTTCAGTTGTATCTGACTCTTCACGGCTCTTCTTGAAGTTTTCTTTGCAAAGATACTGCAATGGTTTGCCATTTCTTTTTCCAAGTCATTTTATAGATGGGGAAAAAGACAAAGAGGGTTAAATCACTTGCCCAGGATAACATGGCTAGTGAGTATTTGAGGCTGGATTTGAATTTAGGAAAAGGAGTCTTCCTGACTCTGGGCTCAGAACTCTATTCATTGTGCCATCTAGCTGCCCCAATGAGATAAACTCACCCAGAAAATGGCAGCAGATAACTGATAGATGAGTAATCAGAATCTAACAATACATTGTTTACAAGACACACATTTGAAACAGAGAGAAATGCACAGTAAAAATAAGGGACTGTAGCAGAATCTATTATGCCTTAATTGAAGTAAAAATGTCAGGGTATCAACCATGATATTAGATAAAGCAATATCACATATATTGTCAGTTAAAAAGGTTAAGCAGAGAGCTGGTAATAAAGGAAGAGTTCATGACACAACAAGTATTAGAGAAAAACATGGAAAATAAAATGGAAATTTTGAATACAAGAATTTAAAAGGCTTTTATTGAAAACAAAACCAATGCACATAAAATTAAAGGGAAAATAGGAAACTGGGAAAAATTATGGAAAGTTTCCAGGTAATGGCCTAATTTTTCAAATATAAAGTAAAATGAGCCAAATTTCTAAAAACAAGAGCCATTTCCCAGTTGATAAATAGCTAAAGCATGAGAATATGCAATTTTCAGAAAAAAAGAAATCAAAGCTATCCACAGTCACATGAAAAATGCTCTAAATCATTACTGATTAATGCAAATCAAAACAACCTTGAGATAATATCTCACTCCTATCAGACCAACTAACATGACAGCAAAGGAAAATGATAAATGTTGTAAGAGATGTGGAAAAATTTGGACACTAATGTATTACTGGTGAAGTTGCAAACTAGTCTAACCATTCTGGAGAAGAATTTGGAACTATGCCACAAGACTTACAAAACTTTTTTTTTTTTTTGTATAACTTTTACCCAGCAATATGACTACTAGTTGTGTATCCCAGAGAAATTTTTAAAAGAGAAATTAAAACCAAAAAATTCATATCAGCTCTCTTGTGGTGGCAAAAATGTGGAAATAGAGGGGATATATCTATTACTTGTGGAATGGCTTAACATATTGTAGTATATCATTGTGATGGAATATTATTGTACTATAAAAATGATGAGCAGGATGATTTTAGAAAACCTGAAACTTACATGAAATTATGCAAAGTGAAAAGAGTAGAACCATGAGAACAGAGTACAGAGTATGAGCCGTACTGTAATAATGAGCAACTATGAAAAAGTCATATAATTTGATCAAGAAAATGATCCTAGATAATTACAAATAACCATTGATGAAAAATGCTATCCACCACCAGAGAGAGAACTGATGAACTTTGAATGCAGATTGCAGCATACTTTTTAACTTTATTTATGTTCTTGTTTTATTTTTCTGTCTGTGTTCTCTTTTGCAACATGGTTAATATAGAAATATGTTTCACATGACTTCACGTGTATAATCAATATCAAATTGCTCTCCTAAATGATGGAGTGGCTGGAGGGGGAAAAAAGAAATTTTGGAATTTAAAAAAAATGTTTAAATTTTTTATACATAATTGGGAAATATTTAATGAATAATGAATGTATATAAAATGAATGTGATGAAATTATTAAGATAAGAAGAAGGCAGCTGTATGTGACACAGTGAATAGAGTGTATGACCTTGAGTCAGAAAGCCTCATCTTCCTGAGTTCAAATCTGGCATCAGACACTTAATAGCTGTGTGTGAGTAGGCAAGTCACTTCACCCTGGTTGGCTCAGTTTCCTTATCTATAAAATGAGCTGGAAAAGGAAATGGCAATCTACTCCAGTGTCTTTGTGAAGAAAACCATATATGAAGTCATGAAGAGTCAGACATGACTGAAAAAGACTAAAAAATAAGTGCAACATGACTCACAAGAAGAGATAGAAAAGGAAACCCCCATCTCATTTCCTTCATGGAGGCTGGAGGTTCAGAGATGTTGCAAATTGCAAGTTTTCCAAATTATCCAATAAATTGATCGGTTGTGTTGATTCCCTTAACTTTAATCTATTTTTTTTTCCTTTTTGTGATGAAAAAACACTATTTTTTTATATTTGACGTCTCCCTGGAAGTTGGGGCAGGGGGGAGATACAAGCGAAATATGATGATATTAAAAACAAAACAAACCAATAATAACTTATTTTACTTTTTTAAATGTAAAAGAAAAACACATTTTTACTTCACAGGTCATATAAAAACAGGGCAGGACAGATTTGTTTCTCTGAATATAGTTTACACACCCCCTGCTCTAAAACGTAATCAATGATTTTTAGAAACTCAAATCTAGTAGTCTGTCCTTTATCATCATTCTCTTTGAACTTTATGTAGCATTTTAAATATTTCATTTAAATAGAATTTATTTAACCCCAACTATTTGAAGTCTCCCCCACATTTCTAGGTAGATGATTAATCATGGCAGGAGAATGACCCTCAGATTTTTAAAAAGCTATTCTTGTATAAGATCTCTTAAAGTCCACCAAGCTAGGAATATCTTTAGTATAAGATTGGTGATATTCACTAATCCAAATATCAATATGGTTGCATTTGTAAAGGCTCACTACTAGAAATCCAAGCACTGTGTGGTGCTTTCTGGTTTTGACAACATAAAGTCATGAATACTGCAATAAGGTTTTGACATTTTTGCGTGTGCAAGAGTGACCTATATTTATGCTTTCATAAAGAAGTCTTTTGAAGTATTGAAAATATAATCAATGAAAGGAACTTTGCTACATATTTAATATTACTTACTATCTCTTATATCTTAAATTTTTCCAAATCCAATTAACAAATCAATTATCATTTACTAAGCACCAAATATATGCCACATACTGTTGCAACAATTTGGCTAGCAGCTGCTGTGGGGGTGAAAGACCAACACAAGCCCAACAACAAGAATGCTTCCAGCACAGCTTCTTTTGATCTATTTTACTAAGGAAAGCAACATTAAGGGATTAACAATCTCATTTCAATCAAACATACAAATACTATTCACTTAGTTCAGGGGAAAAAGCCAGCACCTTGAACTTCAGAGGAAATACAAACAAATTACAAACATTGACAGACCTCGTGTGATTCAAATCTCGACGTATAGTTACCAGTTTAACAAAGTCTCAACATCCAGGTTTACAAGCTGGAGGGTTCTTTACATCTGCCCAGATTCTCCACATCAACACACCTCCAAAAGTGAGAGCCCCAGCAAATAGCTCTGTTCTCTCTTTTTATACACTCTTTAGCTGTCACCAAACATCATCTGAGAGATCAGAACTCAGGCTCCTACTATTGGCTCTGGTCTTAGTGACTCCCCTTAGGACCTTGAGGGCTTCATGCCCACATAGGCTTAGAACCTAGTAGATAGGGGTTCGGGCCTGGGGCTTTGCACCTAGTAGGGCTCAATCAAAGACACTTAATTAATTATTCTAAAACAGAAAAAAAGTCCCAGCTTAATAGATATATAAACCCAGAGGTTGGCGTTCTCCCTTGGGGGTCTCACTCTTGGAGGTATGTTGATGTGAAGTCTCTGGGCAGCTGTAGTTAAGAACCATCCAGCTTGTAAATCCGGATATTGAGACTTTGTTAAACTTTGGTAACTATGCATTGAGATTTGAATCAGACAAAGTCTGTCTGTTGATGTTTGTAATTTGTTTGTATTTGCCCTGAAGTTCAGGGTGCTGACTTTTCCTCCTGAACTAAGTGAGGTTTTATGTATATGTTGGATTTAAATAAGATTGTTAACCCCTTAACATTGCTTTCCTTAGTAAAGCATATCAAAATAACCTGAGCTGGCAGCGTTCTTGTTATTAGGCTTGTGTTGGACTTACCACAGCAGCTGCTAGGTGGATTGTTGTGACACGTACCAATCTGGGCACTGAGAATATAGAGAATAAAACTAACAATCCCTCTTCACAACAAGTTTACACTCCCTTAGAATCAACTTTTACAAGTATAGCACCTATTTTGCAAGAGAATTGATAGGAAATGTATTTGTTCTCAGCTAAAAGAAAATTATAAAGGATCATGGGAGTCAGAAGTTTTTCTTGAGACCCACTTAGAAGAAAGAGGATGGGGAGGATGGACAATAGGCACAGTGATCAGCTGATTAGAAGAGAAAAGTTCAGCTGCCTTGAACTGAATATAATCAGGAAGAGCTGGAGGCTTGCCTAGATCCCTGGTCTGCTTAAAAATGGATCTGTCTGGAGAAAAATTGATTGTGTCACCAAGACTGATTAATTGATCCCCTCTTTACTTCCTCAGCTTGATCTGCTACATGGTAAAATGGCATAACATCCACAAATCTAGTTTATTTGCTCTCTGAATCCATTAAAACCTTTAATTTTGTTACCAGATAAACATGAGTTGATTTCTGTTGTGATCCAAATGAGTCTTTGCTCAAAAGTGAATTGTATGAGGGAGGGATGGCCAAAAGGGAAACAGTCCAATTTTCTTGAATTTAATCAACAAGCCTTTATGAAACTCCCTGAATCAAAAATGAGTGACTTCATATCTATATATAACATAAATGTAGGTACTCTAAATAGAAAATAAAAACAAGATAATTAAATAGCAGTTATGGGTGAAGAGTCCTAGAATTTGGGAGTAGTAGAAAAAAATTAAAAGGTAGTGTCTCAGTGGTTTATTGAAAAAATGAAGGAATATATGATATAATGGTGAGGTACAGAGACATTCCATTTGGGAGGAATGGCCCCACCAAATACTTAGATGCAATTCATAGTTTGTCATACATGAAAAACACCAAGAAATCCATTAATTATAGGATAATGTATAATAAGGATGAAGAGAGAGATTGAGGCCAAGTTGTAAAGGGCTTTAAAAGCTAAATAGAGGTTTAATATATAAAATAAGCCACCAGATGAGACTGAGAAGAAGCGAAAAGCTGGAGAAGAACAAGAAGAACATAATGTCAGCAAATATAGAAAAAGAACAGAGAGTATCCAGCAGGAGAGGATGCTCAGCAGTTTCAATGGTGTCATATATGCTGAGAAATATAAAGACTAAGAAAAGATGATCAAGATTGGCAGTTAAAAGATAATAACTTTGGAGAACAAAGTTTTGGTTAAATAATGAGGTGAGAAACCAAATTGTCTAGGGTTGAGAATGAGCGAGAGGAGAGGAAATGGTGGGACTGAATTTCAGCTGCTTTTTCTCCCTGATCTCTATAAATCTGGTTCCCCTTCCTAATGGTTATATTTCTGTCAAAATCTATCGTTAGTCTTCCTAGCATAAAGGTTTGAAATCGTAGAGCTATTTTTCACTCTTACCCCTTCTTTAATTATCATATCCAAACAAATTTGAAATTATCTCACTTTTTTGCAACATTCAAATTGTTTCAAGTAGTCAAAAAGTTGCTGACCTTCATTGGCAGAGGAACTTTTCTAACCTGGGAGTTTCTTCTAATAATGAAAGGAGTAAGTCTTTCTCTCTAGCTTTTCCCAATCAAGAGACATTCAAAGTGCAACTATCATTTGTGAACCTTGGATTTTTTTTATGCCAAAACTTTACATAGACTGAAATGTTGGGAAATATTTCTGTAGATGTTTTAATAATCCCTTGGCACCTAGAATATTAAAATTATAAAACAGAAAGTTATATTTCTCCTAAATCTTTTAGGGTTTTCTGTTCTTAATGATATGTTGTTTCTCAAATTCAGCTAAATGTCACATAAGAGAGTTATAGCTCACATTTTCAACCTGAAAAGCAAACAGCAGACACTGGGTGAGGGAAGACTGAAGGACCGCTGTTTCCAAAAGTCAGGCCTAGCTGTGCTGACCAAGTATATTCCCAGGCTGTAGGTGAGGGCAAGGAGGAGTGAGTATACTGTGAGTGCAGTACTGCAGATAGCAAGAACATTTTTGTGAACATGTGGTTGGAGCTCAGGGGAGGAAGAGAGGTGTTCTTGAGGTGGAGCCATCAGATAGAATTCAGAAAACAGTAAGAAGGACATGAGGCAAAAGATGGCGGCTGGGAAGCAGTGACTGGCGTGAGCTCCCCACCAAGTTCCTCCAAAAACCTATAAAACAATGGCTCTGAACCAATTCTAGAGTTGCAGAACCCACAAAGTGGCAGAGGGAAGCAGGG